>JAYJML010000074.1:0-110270 GCA_035610835.1 Ophiura sarsii
ATACACTTTTGTCTGACTTGATATGCCGTCTATCAAATGTTGATTAGAAATCAATTAATACATATACGAACTCTAATTGTTCTTCAACATTTTGTTTCACATCCATGAAAATAAATTGTAAAAATAACATGTTTTGACGTATATGTTGCCTAAGTATTGACTGACCAATCCCTAAATGACGTAATTGATACTTGTAACTTTTTGGGAATGTTGACAATATACCCTACAATAATCGTGCAAAACCTCATTAGCATTGGGCATTTGGTTCTAAAGTTATAGCCAAAAAACCAATCCCAGATGGTGAATTTAGGATTTCGCTCAGACAATCAAGGAAAATAATAGTTGGCACACTTGACGCAACTTATTACAAATATCCCTGTGCTCGCAATTGAGATCAGACTTGGGACATAGCACTGTTTAATAGAAAGCAAAAGTCTCCCCCTTTCTTATATCCTTCCCCATCCCCCATCAATCAATGTTGGGGGACCTACCATGGCTTCTGATAATATGACTCGGATCAACATTGCCTCCGGGGAGAGGGGAGGGTTTTTTCCGTAATTAAGACAAAGTGTGCCAACCTTTTTTTCCTTGATTGTCTGAGTCATTTGCTAAAAAAATCATCTGTGTTAAGTCTTTTGGCTATAACATGAGATTAAACAAAGATTTCTTCACCAGATTTGGAGGACAGATAGGTTATAACACTGGTCACGTGTTCAAACAATATGCGTCAACGTACCTTTAGGGACCGGTCACTTTTAAATACGGAGGTATATTTTTCTCTTAAAATGGCAGTGAAACTGTAGACACGACCAGTTATTTAAATTCAGATGGATGCTCGACCTCATATATCATCAGCTAAACGTTGAGAAAACATCTTCCTGTCGTTTATATATATCTCAAGACCAGTATCTATATCTATATATCTTAATACCAGTGTCTATGTAACTTAAAAATATAGACCCAACATGAAATATGCCTGTTTTGTTTTGACAATAAATCAAAGTTGTCAAACCATTACGCCCATTTATGAGAATGAGTACATCTGCACTCTTTCGGTACCAAAATCAAGGACATTATGATTATTCAAGAAATAGAAGACACAATGATAGTGCTGATTAAAAACAAATAATGCAAATCATGATTGTTAGAAAAAAGAAGCAACAAATAAATCATTATCGAATAGTAGCTTAGACAAGGATTCGAACCCGGGACAGCGGGGTGCAATTCTCATATGTTAACCACTACACCAACCGGGCGTGTGTGCATATTGTAACTGAATTATACGCTATCAATGCTCGTGTATTGTCATCAATATCATCGGTTCACCATAAGAAATCATCAAATGTGTCATTGTTACGAAATACAGAACTGATTTTTCAATGGATAAGGGATTAGAGGACAAATACCGTTCGTATAGACCCTTTTTAAGCAAAGATTAAGCACCGCATACCTACCTTTCAACGGTGTACCATTGCTGAAATAATATAAATCTATAGTCATATATGTTTTATTTCAGCAGGGGTGAACCGTTGAAACATACCGAAGATGCGATTCATTTCTTCTAAAAGATAGCCTATGAGTTTCACATTGTCCACTAAACACTATATCCATTGAGAAAAAAAGTTTTGCATTTCATAATAATGAGAAATTTGATGAGTTGTAATGGTGTACCGTTGCAATGGTTCACCGCTGCAATAACAATGCACGTGTATTGATAGCGTATAATTCAATTACAACATGCACAGACGCCCGCTTGGTGTAGTGGTTAACATATGAGACTTCCACGCCGCGGCCCCAGGTTCGAATCCTTGCCCAAGCTTCTATTTTTCTTCTTCTTGTGTGTGCCTCTAAGCTTATTTCTAAACGATCAATAAAGTCCATTTTTTAAATAATCGGCACGTTATCTTAGAGTTTTGTCTTCATGGCGCATTATTTGATATATGTGACTTTATTTATTTTCCATAATTTCATATTTAAATGCTAAGAACATAACGTGTCATCTTCTGAAGATAGTAATGTTTGCATGAACTACAACTATTATACACCTATAGTCGCACACAATTAACATACAGAGACAGCGTTAGTAAATAATGACCAGTCCCTAATACACAAAGTGACTTTTCGTTCTTCTATCTTTGTTTGTATTAGCCATTCTGTGTATGTGGCTTTATTTATTTTGTAAATAAATGTTATTATGATTATTTTCCATGATTATATATTTTAATGCTAGGAACATAACATGGCATCGTGTCATTAATTGCTATCTTCTGAAGATAGTAATGTTTGCATGAATTATAACAATTGCAAGGCCTATTATAGACCTATAGTCGCACACATTTAATATACAGAGACAGCCTTAGTAATTAATGGCCAGTCCCTAATACACTTTTGTCTGACTTGATATGCCGTCTATCAAATGTTGATTAGAAATCAATTAATACATATACGAACTCTAATTGTTCTTCAACATTTTGTTTCACATCCATGAAAATAAATTGTAAAAATAACATGTTTTGACGTATATGTTGCCTAAGTATTGACTGACCAATCCCTAAATGACGTAATTGATACTTGTAACTTTTTGGGAATGTTGACAATATACCCTACAATAATCGTGCAAAACCTCATTAGCATTGGGCATTTGGTTCTAAAGTTATAGCCAAAAAACCAATCCCAGATGGTGAATTTAGGATTTCGCTCAGACAATCAAGGAAAATAATAGTTGGCACACTTGACGCAACTTATTACAAATATCCCTGTGCTCGCAATTGAGATCAGACTTGGGACATAGCACTGTTTAATAGAAAGCAAAAGTCTCCCCCTTTCTTATATCCTTCCCCATCCCCCATCAATCAATGTTGGGGGACCTACCATGGCTTCTGATAATATGACTCGGATCAACATTGCCTCCGGGGAGAGGGGAGGGTTTTTTCCGTAATTAAGACAAAGTGTGCCAACCTTTTTTTCCTTGATTGTCTGAGTCATTTGCTAAAAAAATCATCTGTGTTAAGTCTTTTGGCTATAACATGAGATTAAACAAAGATTTCTTCACCAGATTTGGAGGACAGATAGGTTATAACACTGGTCACGTGTTCAAACAATATGCGTCAACGTACCTTTAGGGACCGGTCACTTTTAAATACGGAGGTATATTTTTCTCTTAAAATGGCAGTGAAACTGTAGACACGACCAGTTATTTAAATTCAGATGGATGCTCGACCTCATATATCATCAGCTAAACGTTGAGAAAACATCTTCCTGTCGTTTATATATATCTCAAGACCAGTATCTATATCTATATATCTTAATACCAGTGTCTATGTAACTTAAAAATATAGACCCAACATGAAATATGCCTGTTTTGTTTTGACAATAAATCAAAGTTGTCAAACCATTACGCCCATTTATGAGAATGAGTACATCTGCACTCTTTCGGTACCAAAATCAAGGACATTATGATTATTCAAGAAATAGAAGACACAATGATAGTGCTGATTAAAAACAAATAATGCAAATCATGATTGTTAGAAAAAAGAAGCAACAAATAAATCATTATCGAATAGTAGCTTAGACAAGGATTCGAACCCGGGACAGCGGGGTGCAATTCTCATATGTTAACCACTACACCAACCGGGCGTGTGTGCATATTGTAACTGAATTATACGCTATCAATGCTCGTGTATTGTCATCAATATCATCGGTTCACCATAAGAAATCATCAAATGTGTCATTGTTACGAAATACAGAACTGATTTTTCAATGGATAAGGGATTAGAGGACAAATACCGTTCGTATAGACCCTTTTTAAGCAAAGATTAAGCACCGCATACCTACCTTTCAACGGTGTACCATTGCTGAAATAATATAAATCTATAGTCATATATGTTTTATTTCAGCAGGGGTGAACCGTTGAAACATACCGAAGATGCGATTCATTTCTTCTAAAAGATAGCCTATGAGTTTCACATTGTCCACTAAACACTATATCCATTGAGAAAAAAAGTTTTGCATTTCATAATAATGAGAAATTTGATGAGTTGTAATGGTGTACCGTTGCAATGGTTCACCGCTGCAATAACAATGCACGTGTATTGATAGCGTATAATTCAATTACAACATGCACAGACGCCCGCTTGGTGTAGTGGTTAACATATGAGACTTCCACGCCGCGGCCCCAGGTTCGAATCCTTGCCCAAGCTTCTATTTTTCTTCTTCTTGTGTGTGCCTCTAAGCTTATTTCTAAACGATCAATAAAGTCCATTTTTTAAATAATCGGCACGTTATCTTAGAGTTTTGTCTTCATGGCGCATTATTTGATATATGTGACTTTATTTATTTTCCATAATTTCATATTTAAATGCTAAGAACATAACGTGTCATCTTCTGAAGATAGTAATGTTTGCATGAACTACAACTATTATACACCTATAGTCGCACACAATTAACATACAGAGACAGCGTTAGTAAATAATGACCAGTCCCTAATACACAAAGTGACTTTTCGTTCTTCTATCTTTGTTTGTATTAGCCATTCTGTGTATGTGGCTTTATTTATTTTGTAAATAAATGTTATTATGATTATTTTCCATGATTATATATTTTAATGCTAGGAACATAACATGGCATCGTGTCATTAATTGCTATCTTCTGAAGATAGTAATGTTTGCATGAATTATAACAATTGCAAGGCCTATTATAGACCTATAGTCGCACACATTTAATATACAGAGACAGCCTTAGTAATTAATGGCCAGTCCCTAATACACTTTTGTCTGACTTGATATGCCGTCTATCAAATGTTGATTAGAAATCAATTAATACATATACGAACTCTAATTGTTCTTCAACATTTTGTTTCACATCCATGAAAATAAATTGTAAAAATAACATGTTTTGACGTATATGTTGCCTAAGTATTGACTGACCAATCCCTAAATGACGTAATTGATACTTGTAACTTTTTGGGAATGTTGACAATATACCCTACAATAATCGTGCAAAACCTCATTAGCATTGGGCATTTGGTTCTAAAGTTATAGCCAAAAAACCAATCCCAGATGGTGAATTTAGGATTTCGCTCAGACAATCAAGGAAAATAATAGTTGGCACACTTGACGCAACTTATTACAAATATCCCTGTGCTCGCAATTGAGATCAGACTTGGGACATAGCACTGTTTAATAGAAAGCAAAAGTCTCCCCCTTTCTTATATCCTTCCCCATCCCCCATCAATCAATGTTGGGGGACCTACCATGGCTTCTGATAATATGACTCGGATCAACATTGCCTCCGGGGAGAGGGGAGGGTTTTTTCCGTAATTAAGACAAAGTGTGCCAACCTTTTTTTCCTTGATTGTCTGAGTCATTTGCTAAAAAAATCATCTGTGTTAAGTCTTTTGGCTATAACATGAGATTAAACAAAGATTTCTTCACCAGATTTGGAGGACAGATAGGTTATAACACTGGTCACGTGTTCAAACAATATGCGTCAACGTACCTTTAGGGACCGGTCACTTTTAAATACGGAGGTATATTTTTCTCTTAAAATGGCAGTGAAACTGTAGACACGACCAGTTATTTAAATTCAGATGGATGCTCGACCTCATATATCATCAGCTAAACGTTGAGAAAACATCTTCCTGTCGTTTATATATATCTCAAGACCAGTATCTATATCTATATATCTTAATACCAGTGTCTATGTAACTTAAAAATATAGACCCAACATGAAATATGCCTGTTTTGTTTTGACAATAAATCAAAGTTGTCAAACCATTACGCCCATTTATGAGAATGAGTACATCTGCACTCTTTCGGTACCAAAATCAAGGACATTATGATTATTCAAGAAATAGAAGACACAATGATAGTGCTGATTAAAAACAAATAATGCAAATCATGATTGTTAGAAAAAAGAAGCAACAAATAAATCATTATCGAATAGTAGCTTAGACAAGGATTCGAACCCGGGACAGCGGGGTGCAATTCTCATATGTTAACCACTACACCAACCGGGCGTGTGTGCATATTGTAACTGAATTATACGCTATCAATGCTCGTGTATTGTCATCAATATCATCGGTTCACCATAAGAAATCATCAAATGTGTCATTGTTACGAAATACAGAACTGATTTTTCAATGGATAAGGGATTAGAGGACAAATACCGTTCGTATAGACCCTTTTTAAGCAAAGATTAAGCACCGCATACCTACCTTTCAACGGTGTACCATTGCTGAAATAATATAAATCTATAGTCATATATGTTTTATTTCAGCAGGGGTGAACCGTTGAAACATACCGAAGATGCGATTCATTTCTTCTAAAAGATAGCCTATGAGTTTCACATTGTCCACTAAACACTATATCCATTGAGAAAAAAAGTTTTGCATTTCATAATAATGAGAAATTTGATGAGTTGTAATGGTGTACCGTTGCAATGGTTCACCGCTGCAATAACAATGCACGTGTATTGATAGCGTATAATTCAATTACAACATGCACAGACGCCCGCTTGGTGTAGTGGTTAACATATGAGACTTCCACGCCGCGGCCCCAGGTTCGAATCCTTGCCCAAGCTTCTATTTTTCTTCTTCTTGTGTGTGCCTCTAAGCTTATTTCTAAACGATCAATAAAGTCCATTTTTTAAATAATCGGCACGTTATCTTAGAGTTTTGTCTTCATGGCGCATTATTTGATATATGTGACTTTATTTATTTTCCATAATTTCATATTTAAATGCTAAGAACATAACGTGTCATCTTCTGAAGATAGTAATGTTTGCATGAACTACAACTATTATACACCTATAGTCGCACACAATTAACATACAGAGACAGCGTTAGTAAATAATGACCAGTCCCTAATACACAAAGTGACTTTTCGTTCTTCTATCTTTGTTTGTATTAGCCATTCTGTGTATGTGGCTTTATTTATTTTGTAAATAAATGTTATTATGATTATTTTCCATGATTATATATTTTAATGCTAGGAACATAACATGGCATCGTGTCATTAATTGCTATCTTCTGAAGATAGTAATGTTTGCATGAATTATAACAATTGCAAGGCCTATTATAGACCTATAGTCGCACACATTTAATATACAGAGACAGCCTTAGTAATTAATGGCCAGTCCCTAATACACTTTTGTCTGACTTGATATGCCGTCTATCAAATGTTGATTAGAAATCAATTAATACATATACGAACTCTAATTGTTCTTCAACATTTTGTTTCACATCCATGAAAATAAATTGTAAAAATAACATGTTTTGACGTATATGTTGCCTAAGTATTGACTGACCAATCCCTAAATGACGTAATTGATACTTGTAACTTTTTGGGAATGTTGACAATATACCCTACAATAATCGTGCAAAACCTCATTAGCATTGGGCATTTGGTTCTAAAGTTATAGCCAAAAAACCAATCCCAGATGGTGAATTTAGGATTTCGCTCAGACAATCAAGGAAAATAATAGTTGGCACACTTGACGCAACTTATTACAAATATCCCTGTGCTCGCAATTGAGATCAGACTTGGGACATAGCACTGTTTAATAGAAAGCAAAAGTCTCCCCCTTTCTTATATCCTTCCCCATCCCCCATCAATCAATGTTGGGGGACCTACCATGGCTTCTGATAATATGACTCGGATCAACATTGCCTCCGGGGAGAGGGGAGGGTTTTTTCCGTAATTAAGACAAAGTGTGCCAACCTTTTTTTCCTTGATTGTCTGAGTCATTTGCTAAAAAAATCATCTGTGTTAAGTCTTTTGGCTATAACATGAGATTAAACAAAGATTTCTTCACCAGATTTGGAGGACAGATAGGTTATAACACTGGTCACGTGTTCAAACAATATGCGTCAACGTACCTTTAGGGACCGGTCACTTTTAAATACGGAGGTATATTTTTCTCTTAAAATGGCAGTGAAACTGTAGACACGACCAGTTATTTAAATTCAGATGGATGCTCGACCTCATATATCATCAGCTAAACGTTGAGAAAACATCTTCCTGTCGTTTATATATATCTCAAGACCAGTATCTATATCTATATATCTTAATACCAGTGTCTATGTAACTTAAAAATATAGACCCAACATGAAATATGCCTGTTTTGTTTTGACAATAAATCAAAGTTGTCAAACCATTACGCCCATTTATGAGAATGAGTACATCTGCACTCTTTCGGTACCAAAATCAAGGACATTATGATTATTCAAGAAATAGAAGACACAATGATAGTGCTGATTAAAAACAAATAATGCAAATCATGATTGTTAGAAAAAAGAAGCAACAAATAAATCATTATCGAATAGTAGCTTAGACAAGGATTCGAACCCGGGACAGCGGGGTGCAATTCTCATATGTTAACCACTACACCAACCGGGCGTGTGTGCATATTGTAACTGAATTATACGCTATCAATGCTCGTGTATTGTCATCAATATCATCGGTTCACCATAAGAAATCATCAAATGTGTCATTGTTACGAAATACAGAACTGATTTTTCAATGGATAAGGGATTAGAGGACAAATACCGTTCGTATAGACCCTTTTTAAGCAAAGATTAAGCACCGCATACCTACCTTTCAACGGTGTACCATTGCTGAAATAATATAAATCTATAGTCATATATGTTTTATTTCAGCAGGGGTGAACCGTTGAAACATACCGAAGATGCGATTCATTTCTTCTAAAAGATAGCCTATGAGTTTCACATTGTCCACTAAACACTATATCCATTGAGAAAAAAAGTTTTGCATTTCATAATAATGAGAAATTTGATGAGTTGTAATGGTGTACCGTTGCAATGGTTCACCGCTGCAATAACAATGCACGTGTATTGATAGCGTATAATTCAATTACAACATGCACAGACGCCCGCTTGGTGTAGTGGTTAACATATGAGACTTCCACGCCGCGGCCCCAGGTTCGAATCCTTGCCCAAGCTTCTATTTTTCTTCTTCTTGTGTGTGCCTCTAAGCTTATTTCTAAACGATCAATAAAGTCCATTTTTTAAATAATCGGCACGTTATCTTAGAGTTTTGTCTTCATGGCGCATTATTTGATATATGTGACTTTATTTATTTTCCATAATTTCATATTTAAATGCTAAGAACATAACGTGTCATCTTCTGAAGATAGTAATGTTTGCATGAACTACAACTATTATACACCTATAGTCGCACACAATTAACATACAGAGACAGCGTTAGTAAATAATGACCAGTCCCTAATACACAAAGTGACTTTTCGTTCTTCTATCTTTGTTTGTATTAGCCATTCTGTGTATGTGGCTTTATTTATTTTGTAAATAAATGTTATTATGATTATTTTCCATGATTATATATTTTAATGCTAGGAACATAACATGGCATCGTGTCATTAATTGCTATCTTCTGAAGATAGTAATGTTTGCATGAATTATAACAATTGCAAGGCCTATTATAGACCTATAGTCGCACACATTTAATATACAGAGACAGCCTTAGTAATTAATGGCCAGTCCCTAATACACTTTTGTCTGACTTGATATGCCGTCTATCAAATGTTGATTAGAAATCAATTAATACATATACGAACTCTAATTGTTCTTCAACATTTTGTTTCACATCCATGAAAATAAATTGTAAAAATAACATGTTTTGACGTATATGTTGCCTAAGTATTGACTGACCAATCCCTAAATGACGTAATTGATACTTGTAACTTTTTGGGAATGTTGACAATATACCCTACAATAATCGTGCAAAACCTCATTAGCATTGGGCATTTGGTTCTAAAGTTATAGCCAAAAAACCAATCCCAGATGGTGAATTTAGGATTTCGCTCAGACAATCAAGGAAAATAATAGTTGGCACACTTGACGCAACTTATTACAAATATCCCTGTGCTCGCAATTGAGATCAGACTTGGGACATAGCACTGTTTAATAGAAAGCAAAAGTCTCCCCCTTTCTTATATCCTTCCCCATCCCCCATCAATCAATGTTGGGGGACCTACCATGGCTTCTGATAATATGACTCGGATCAACATTGCCTCCGGGGAGAGGGGAGGGTTTTTTCCGTAATTAAGACAAAGTGTGCCAACCTTTTTTTCCTTGATTGTCTGAGTCATTTGCTAAAAAAATCATCTGTGTTAAGTCTTTTGGCTATAACATGAGATTAAACAAAGATTTCTTCACCAGATTTGGAGGACAGATAGGTTATAACACTGGTCACGTGTTCAAACAATATGCGTCAACGTACCTTTAGGGACCGGTCACTTTTAAATACGGAGGTATATTTTTCTCTTAAAATGGCAGTGAAACTGTAGACACGACCAGTTATTTAAATTCAGATGGATGCTCGACCTCATATATCATCAGCTAAACGTTGAGAAAACATCTTCCTGTCGTTTATATATATCTCAAGACCAGTATCTATATCTATATATCTTAATACCAGTGTCTATGTAACTTAAAAATATAGACCCAACATGAAATATGCCTGTTTTGTTTTGACAATAAATCAAAGTTGTCAAACCATTACGCCCATTTATGAGAATGAGTACATCTGCACTCTTTCGGTACCAAAATCAAGGACATTATGATTATTCAAGAAATAGAAGACACAATGATAGTGCTGATTAAAAACAAATAATGCAAATCATGATTGTTAGAAAAAAGAAGCAACAAATAAATCATTATCGAATAGTAGCTTAGACAAGGATTCGAACCCGGGACAGCGGGGTGCAATTCTCATATGTTAACCACTACACCAACCGGGCGTGTGTGCATATTGTAACTGAATTATACGCTATCAATGCTCGTGTATTGTCATCAATATCATCGGTTCACCATAAGAAATCATCAAATGTGTCATTGTTACGAAATACAGAACTGATTTTTCAATGGATAAGGGATTAGAGGACAAATACCGTTCGTATAGACCCTTTTTAAGCAAAGATTAAGCACCGCATACCTACCTTTCAACGGTGTACCATTGCTGAAATAATATAAATCTATAGTCATATATGTTTTATTTCAGCAGGGGTGAACCGTTGAAACATACCGAAGATGCGATTCATTTCTTCTAAAAGATAGCCTATGAGTTTCACATTGTCCACTAAACACTATATCCATTGAGAAAAAAAGTTTTGCATTTCATAATAATGAGAAATTTGATGAGTTGTAATGGTGTACCGTTGCAATGGTTCACCGCTGCAATAACAATGCACGTGTATTGATAGCGTATAATTCAATTACAACATGCACAGACGCCCGCTTGGTGTAGTGGTTAACATATGAGACTTCCACGCCGCGGCCCCAGGTTCGAATCCTTGCCCAAGCTTCTATTTTTCTTCTTCTTGTGTGTGCCTCTAAGCTTATTTCTAAACGATCAATAAAGTCCATTTTTTAAATAATCGGCACGTTATCTTAGAGTTTTGTCTTCATGGCGCATTATTTGATATATGTGACTTTATTTATTTTCCATAATTTCATATTTAAATGCTAAGAACATAACGTGTCATCTTCTGAAGATAGTAATGTTTGCATGAACTACAACTATTATACACCTATAGTCGCACACAATTAACATACAGAGACAGCGTTAGTAAATAATGACCAGTCCCTAATACACAAAGTGACTTTTCGTTCTTCTATCTTTGTTTGTATTAGCCATTCTGTGTATGTGGCTTTATTTATTTTGTAAATAAATGTTATTATGATTATTTTCCATGATTATATATTTTAATGCTAGGAACATAACATGGCATCGTGTCATTAATTGCTATCTTCTGAAGATAGTAATGTTTGCATGAATTATAACAATTGCAAGGCCTATTATAGACCTATAGTCGCACACATTTAATATACAGAGACAGCCTTAGTAATTAATGGCCAGTCCCTAATACACTTTTGTCTGACTTGATATGCCGTCTATCAAATGTTGATTAGAAATCAATTAATACATATACGAACTCTAATTGTTCTTCAACATTTTGTTTCACATCCATGAAAATAAATTGTAAAAATAACATGTTTTGACGTATATGTTGCCTAAGTATTGACTGACCAATCCCTAAATGACGTAATTGATACTTGTAACTTTTTGGGAATGTTGACAATATACCCTACAATAATCGTGCAAAACCTCATTAGCATTGGGCATTTGGTTCTAAAGTTATAGCCAAAAAACCAATCCCAGATGGTGAATTTAGGATTTCGCTCAGACAATCAAGGAAAATAATAGTTGGCACACTTGACGCAACTTATTACAAATATCCCTGTGCTCGCAATTGAGATCAGACTTGGGACATAGCACTGTTTAATAGAAAGCAAAAGTCTCCCCCTTTCTTATATCCTTCCCCATCCCCCATCAATCAATGTTGGGGGACCTACCATGGCTTCTGATAATATGACTCGGATCAACATTGCCTCCGGGGAGAGGGGAGGGTTTTTTCCGTAATTAAGACAAAGTGTGCCAACCTTTTTTTCCTTGATTGTCTGAGTCATTTGCTAAAAAAATCATCTGTGTTAAGTCTTTTGGCTATAACATGAGATTAAACAAAGATTTCTTCACCAGATTTGGAGGACAGATAGGTTATAACACTGGTCACGTGTTCAAACAATATGCGTCAACGTACCTTTAGGGACCGGTCACTTTTAAATACGGAGGTATATTTTTCTCTTAAAATGGCAGTGAAACTGTAGACACGACCAGTTATTTAAATTCAGATGGATGCTCGACCTCATATATCATCAGCTAAACGTTGAGAAAACATCTTCCTGTCGTTTATATATATCTCAAGACCAGTATCTATATCTATATATCTTAATACCAGTGTCTATGTAACTTAAAAATATAGACCCAACATGAAATATGCCTGTTTTGTTTTGACAATAAATCAAAGTTGTCAAACCATTACGCCCATTTATGAGAATGAGTACATCTGCACTCTTTCGGTACCAAAATCAAGGACATTATGATTATTCAAGAAATAGAAGACACAATGATAGTGCTGATTAAAAACAAATAATGCAAATCATGATTGTTAGAAAAAAGAAGCAACAAATAAATCATTATCGAATAGTAGCTTAGACAAGGATTCGAACCCGGGACAGCGGGGTGCAATTCTCATATGTTAACCACTACACCAACCGGGCGTGTGTGCATATTGTAACTGAATTATACGCTATCAATGCTCGTGTATTGTCATCAATATCATCGGTTCACCATAAGAAATCATCAAATGTGTCATTGTTACGAAATACAGAACTGATTTTTCAATGGATAAGGGATTAGAGGACAAATACCGTTCGTATAGACCCTTTTTAAGCAAAGATTAAGCACCGCATACCTACCTTTCAACGGTGTACCATTGCTGAAATAATATAAATCTATAGTCATATATGTTTTATTTCAGCAGGGGTGAACCGTTGAAACATACCGAAGATGCGATTCATTTCTTCTAAAAGATAGCCTATGAGTTTCACATTGTCCACTAAACACTATATCCATTGAGAAAAAAAGTTTTGCATTTCATAATAATGAGAAATTTGATGAGTTGTAATGGTGTACCGTTGCAATGGTTCACCGCTGCAATAACAATGCACGTGTATTGATAGCGTATAATTCAATTACAACATGCACAGACGCCCGCTTGGTGTAGTGGTTAACATATGAGACTTCCACGCCGCGGCCCCAGGTTCGAATCCTTGCCCAAGCTTCTATTTTTCTTCTTCTTGTGTGTGCCTCTAAGCTTATTTCTAAACGATCAATAAAGTCCATTTTTTAAATAATCGGCACGTTATCTTAGAGTTTTGTCTTCATGGCGCATTATTTGATATATGTGACTTTATTTATTTTCCATAATTTCATATTTAAATGCTAAGAACATAACGTGTCATCTTCTGAAGATAGTAATGTTTGCATGAACTACAACTATTATACACCTATAGTCGCACACAATTAACATACAGAGACAGCGTTAGTAAATAATGACCAGTCCCTAATACACAAAGTGACTTTTCGTTCTTCTATCTTTGTTTGTATTAGCCATTCTGTGTATGTGGCTTTATTTATTTTGTAAATAAATGTTATTATGATTATTTTCCATGATTATATATTTTAATGCTAGGAACATAACATGGCATCGTGTCATTAATTGCTATCTTCTGAAGATAGTAATGTTTGCATGAATTATAACAATTGCAAGGCCTATTATAGACCTATAGTCGCACACATTTAATATACAGAGACAGCCTTAGTAATTAATGGCCAGTCCCTAATACACTTTTGTCTGACTTGATATGCCGTCTATCAAATGTTGATTAGAAATCAATTAATACATATACGAACTCTAATTGTTCTTCAACATTTTGTTTCACATCCATGAAAATAAATTGTAAAAATAACATGTTTTGACGTATATGTTGCCTAAGTATTGACTGACCAATCCCTAAATGACGTAATTGATACTTGTAACTTTTTGGGAATGTTGACAATATACCCTACAATAATCGTGCAAAACCTCATTAGCATTGGGCATTTGGTTCTAAAGTTATAGCCAAAAAACCAATCCCAGATGGTGAATTTAGGATTTCGCTCAGACAATCAAGGAAAATAATAGTTGGCACACTTGACGCAACTTATTACAAATATCCCTGTGCTCGCAATTGAGATCAGACTTGGGACATAGCACTGTTTAATAGAAAGCAAAAGTCTCCCCCTTTCTTATATCCTTCCCCATCCCCCATCAATCAATGTTGGGGGACCTACCATGGCTTCTGATAATATGACTCGGATCAACATTGCCTCCGGGGAGAGGGGAGGGTTTTTTCCGTAATTAAGACAAAGTGTGCCAACCTTTTTTTCCTTGATTGTCTGAGTCATTTGCTAAAAAAATCATCTGTGTTAAGTCTTTTGGCTATAACATGAGATTAAACAAAGATTTCTTCACCAGATTTGGAGGACAGATAGGTTATAACACTGGTCACGTGTTCAAACAATATGCGTCAACGTACCTTTAGGGACCGGTCACTTTTAAATACGGAGGTATATTTTTCTCTTAAAATGGCAGTGAAACTGTAGACACGACCAGTTATTTAAATTCAGATGGATGCTCGACCTCATATATCATCAGCTAAACGTTGAGAAAACATCTTCCTGTCGTTTATATATATCTCAAGACCAGTATCTATATCTATATATCTTAATACCAGTGTCTATGTAACTTAAAAATATAGACCCAACATGAAATATGCCTGTTTTGTTTTGACAATAAATCAAAGTTGTCAAACCATTACGCCCATTTATGAGAATGAGTACATCTGCACTCTTTCGGTACCAAAATCAAGGACATTATGATTATTCAAGAAATAGAAGACACAATGATAGTGCTGATTAAAAACAAATAATGTAAATCATGATTGTTAGAAAAAAGAAGCAACAAATAAATCATTATCGAATAGTAGCTTAGACAAGGATTCGAACCCGGGACAGCGGGGTGCAATTCTCATATGTTAACCACTACACCAACCGGGCGTGTGTGCATATTGTAACTGAATTATACGCTATCAATGCTCGTGTATTGTCATCAATATCATCGGTTCACCATAAGAAATCATCAAATGTGTCATTGTTACGAAATACAGAACTGATTTTTCAATGGATAAGGGATTAGAGGACAAATACCGTTCGTATAGACCCTTTTTAAGCAAAGATTAAGCACCGCATACCTACCTTTCAACGGTGTACCATTGCTGAAATAATATAAATCTATAGTCATATATGTTTTATTTCAGCAGGGGTGAACCGTTGAAACATACCGAAGATGCGATTCATTTCTTCTAAAAGATAGCCTATGAGTTTCACATTGTCCACTAAACACTATATCCATTGAGAAAAAAAGTTTTGCATTTCATAATAATGAGAAATTTGATGAGTTGTAATGGTGTACCGTTGCAATGGTTCACCGCTGCAATAACAATGCACGTGTATTGATAGCGTATAATTCAATTACAACATGCACAGACGCCCGCTTGGTGTAGTGGTTAACATATGAGACTTCCACGCCGCGGCCCCAGGTTCGAATCCTTGCCCAAGCTTCTATTTTTCTTCTTCTTGTGTGTGCCTCTAAGCTTATTTCTAAACGATCAATAAAGTCCATTTTTTAAATAATCGGCACGTTATCTTAGAGTTTTGTCTTCATGGCGCATTATTTGATATATGTGACTTTATTTATTTTCCATAATTTCATATTTAAATGCTAAGAACATAACGTGTCATCTTCTGAAGATAGTAATGTTTGCATGAACTACAACTATTATACACCTATAGTCGCACACAATTAACATACAGAGACAGCGTTAGTAAATAATGACCAGTCCCTAATACACAAAGTGACTTTTCGTTCTTCTATCTTTGTTTGTATTAGCCATTCTGTGTATGTGGCTTTATTTATTTTGTAAATAAATGTTATTATGATTATTTTCCATGATTATATATTTTAATGCTAGGAACATAACATGGCATCGTGTCATTAATTGCTATCTTCTGAAGATAGTAATGTTTGCATGAATTATAACAATTGCAAGGCCTATTATAGACCTATAGTCGCACACATTTAATATACAGAGACAGCCTTAGTAATTAATGGCCAGTCCCTAATACACTTTTGTCTGACTTGATATGCCGTCTATCAAATGTTGATTAGAAATCAATTAATACATATACGAACTCTAATTGTTCTTCAACATTTTGTTTCACATCCATGAAAATAAATTGTAAAAATAACATGTTTTGACGTATATGTTGCCTAAGTATTGACTGACCAATCCCTAAATGACGTAATTGATACTTGTAACTTTTTGGGAATGTTGACAATATACCCTACAATAATCGTGCAAAACCTCATTAGCATTGGGCATTTGGTTCTAAAGTTATAGCCAAAAAACCAATCCCAGATGGTGAATTTAGGATTTCGCTCAGACAATCAAGGAAAATAATAGTTGGCACACTTGACGCAACTTATTACAAATATCCCTGTGCTCGCAATTGAGATCAGACTTGGGACATAGCACTGTTTAATAGAAAGCAAAAGTCTCCCCCTTTCTTATATCCTTCCCCATCCCCCATCAATCAATGTTGGGGGACCTACCATGGCTTCTGATAATATGACTCGGATCAACATTGCCTCCGGGGAGAGGGGAGGGTTTTTTCCGTAATTAAGACAAAGTGTGCCAACCTTTTTTTCCTTGATTGTCTGAGTCATTTGCTAAAAAAATCATCTGTGTTAAGTCTTTTGGCTATAACATGAGATTAAACAAAGATTTCTTCACCAGATTTGGAGGACAGATAGGTTATAACACTGGTCACGTGTTCAAACAATATGCGTCAACGTACCTTTAGGGACCGGTCACTTTTAAATACGGAGGTATATTTTTCTCTTAAAATGGCAGTGAAACTGTAGACACGACCAGTTATTTAAATTCAGATGGATGCTCGACCTCATATATCATCAGCTAAACGTTGAGAAAACATCTTCCTGTCGTTTATATATATCTCAAGACCAGTATCTATATCTATATATCTTAATACCAGTGTCTATGTAACTTAAAAATATAGACCCAACATGAAATATGCCTGTTTTGTTTTGACAATAAATCAAAGTTGTCAAACCATTACGCCCATTTATGAGAATGAGTACATCTGCACTCTTTCGGTACCAAAATCAAGGACATTATGATTATTCAAGAAATAGAAGACACAATGATAGTGCTGATTAAAAACAAATAATGTAAATCATGATTGTTAGAAAAAAGAAGCAACAAATAAATCATTATCGAATAGTAGCTTAGACAAGGATTCGAACCCGGGACAGCGGGGTGCAATTCTCATATGTTAACCACTACACCAACCGGGCGTGTGTGCATATTGTAACTGAATTATACGCTATCAATGCTCGTGTATTGTCATCAATATCATCGGTTCACCATAAGAAATCATCAAATGTGTCATTGTTACGAAATACAGAACTGATTTTTCAATGGATAAGGGATTAGAGGACAAATACCGTTCGTATAGACCCTTTTTAAGCAAAGATTAAGCACCGCATACCTACCTTTCAACGGTGTACCATTGCTGAAATAATATAAATCTATAGTCATATATGTTTTATTTCAGCAGGGGTGAACCGTTGAAACATACCGAAGATGCGATTCATTTCTTCTAAAAGATAGCCTATGAGTTTCACATTGTCCACTAAACACTATATCCATTGAGAAAAAAAGTTTTGCATTTCATAATAATGAGAAATTTGATGAGTTGTAATGGTGTACCGTTGCAATGGTTCACCGCTGCAATAACAATGCACGTGTATTGATAGCGTATAATTCAATTACAACATGCACAGACGCCCGCTTGGTGTAGTGGTTAACATATGAGACTTCCACGCCGCGGCCCCAGGTTCGAATCCTTGCCCAAGCTTCTATTTTTCTTCTTCTTGTGTGTGCCTCTAAGCTTATTTCTAAACGATCAATAAAGTCCATTTTTTAAATAATCGGCACGTTATCTTAGAGTTTTGTCTTCATGGCGCATTATTTGATATATGTGACTTTATTTATTTTCCATAATTTCATATTTAAATGCTAAGAACATAACGTGTCATCTTCTGAAGATAGTAATGTTTGCATGAACTACAACTATTATACACCTATAGTCGCACACAATTAACATACAGAGACAGCGTTAGTAAATAATGACCAGTCCCTAATACACAAAGTGACTTTTCGTTCTTCTATCTTTGTTTGTATTAGCCATTCTGTGTATGTGGCTTTATTTATTTTGTAAATAAATGTTATTATGATTATTTTCCATGATTATATATTTTAATGCTAGGAACATAACATGGCATCGTGTCATTAATTGCTATCTTCTGAAGATAGTAATGTTTGCATGAATTATAACAATTGCAAGGCCTATTATAGACCTATAGTCGCACACATTTAATATACAGAGACAGCCTTAGTAATTAATGGCCAGTCCCTAATACACTTTTGTCTGACTTGATATGCCGTCTATCAAATGTTGATTAGAAATCAATTAATACATATACGAACTCTAATTGTTCTTCAACATTTTGTTTCACATCCATGAAAATAAATTGTAAAAATAACATGTTTTGACGTATATGTTGCCTAAGTATTGACTGACCAATCCCTAAATGACGTAATTGATACTTGTAACTTTTTGGGAATGTTGACAATATACCCTACAATAATCGTGCAAAACCTCATTAGCATTGGGCATTTGGTTCTAAAGTTATAGCCAAAAAACCAATCCCAGATGGTGAATTTAGGATTTCGCTCAGACAATCAAGGAAAATAATAGTTGGCACACTTGACGCAACTTATTACAAATATCCCTGTGCTCGCAATTGAGATCAGACTTGGGACATAGCACTGTTTAATAGAAAGCAAAAGTCTCCCCCTTTCTTATATCCTTCCCCATCCCCCATCAATCAATGTTGGGGGACCTACCATGGCTTCTGATAATATGACTCGGATCAACATTGCCTCCGGGGAGAGGGGAGGGTTTTTTCCGTAATTAAGACAAAGTGTGCCAACCTTTTTTTCCTTGATTGTCTGAGTCATTTGCTAAAAAAATCATCTGTGTTAAGTCTTTTGGCTATAACATGAGATTAAACAAAGATTTCTTCACCAGATTTGGAGGACAGATAGGTTATAACACTGGTCACGTGTTCAAACAATATGCGTCAACGTACCTTTAGGGACCGGTCACTTTTAAATACGGAGGTATATTTTTCTCTTAAAATGGCAGTGAAACTGTAGACACGACCAGTTATTTAAATTCAGATGGATGCTCGACCTCATATATCATCAGCTAAACGTTGAGAAAACATCTTCCTGTCGTTTATATATATCTCAAGACCAGTATCTATATCTATATATCTTAATACCAGTGTCTATGTAACTTAAAAATATAGACCCAACATGAAATATGCCTGTTTTGTTTTGACAATAAATCAAAGTTGTCAAACCATTACGCCCATTTATGAGAATGAGTACATCTGCACTCTTTCGGTACCAAAATCAAGGACATTATGATTATTCAAGAAATAGAAGACACAATGATAGTGCTGATTAAAAACAAATAATGCAAATCATGATTGTTAGAAAAAAGAAGCAACAAATAAATCATTATCGAATAGTAGCTTAGACAAGGATTCGAACCCGGGACAGCGGGGTGCAATTCTCATATGTTAACCACTACACCAACCGGGCGTGTGTGCATATTGTAACTGAATTATACGCTATCAATGCTCGTGTATTGTCATCAATATCATCGGTTCACCATAAGAAATCATCAAATGTGTCATTGTTACGAAATACAGAACTGATTTTTCAATGGATAAGGGATTAGAGGACAAATACCGTTCGTATAGACCCTTTTTAAGCAAAGATTAAGCACCGCATACCTACCTTTCAACGGTGTACCATTGCTGAAATAATATAAATCTATAGTCATATATGTTTTATTTCAGCAGGGGTGAACCGTTGAAACATACCGAAGATGCGATTCATTTCTTCTAAAAGATAGCCTATGAGTTTCACATTGTCCACTAAACACTATATCCATTGAGAAAAAAAGTTTTGCATTTCATAATAATGAGAAATTTGATGAGTTGTAATGGTGTACCGTTGCAATGGTTCACCGCTGCAATAACAATGCACGTGTATTGATAGCGTATAATTCAATTACAACATGCACAGACGCCCGCTTGGTGTAGTGGTTAACATATGAGACTTCCACGCCGCGGCCCCAGGTTCGAATCCTTGCCCAAGCTTCTATTTTTCTTCTTCTTGTGTGTGCCTCTAAGCTTATTTCTAAACGATCAATAAAGTCCATTTTTTAAATAATCGGCACGTTATCTTAGAGTTTTGTCTTCATGGCGCATTATTTGATATATGTGACTTTATTTATTTTCCATAATTTCATATTTAAATGCTAAGAACATAACGTGTCATCTTCTGAAGATAGTAATGTTTGCATGAACTACAACTATTATACACCTATAGTCGCACACAATTAACATACAGAGACAGCGTTAGTAAATAATGACCAGTCCCTAATACACAAAGTGACTTTTCGTTCTTCTATCTTTGTTTGTATTAGCCATTCTGTGTATGTGGCTTTATTTATTTTGTAAATAAATGTTATTATGATTATTTTCCATGATTATATATTTTAATGCTAGGAACATAACATGGCATCGTGTCATTAATTGCTATCTTCTGAAGATAGTAATGTTTGCATGAATTATAACAATTGCAAGGCCTATTATAGACCTATAGTCGCACACATTTAATATACAGAGACAGCCTTAGTAATTAATGGCCAGTCCCTAATACACTTTTGTCTGACTTGATATGCCGTCTATCAAATGTTGATTAGAAATCAATTAATACATATACGAACTCTAATTGTTCTTCAACATTTTGTTTCACATCCATGAAAATAAATTGTAAAAATAACATGTTTTGACGTATATGTTGCCTAAGTATTGACTGACCAATCCCTAAATGACGTAATTGATACTTGTAACTTTTTGGGAATGTTGACAATATACCCTACAATAATCGTGCAAAACCTCATTAGCATTGGGCATTTGGTTCTAAAGTTATAGCCAAAAAACCAATCCCAGATGGTGAATTTAGGATTTCGCTCAGACAATCAAGGAAAAAAAGGTTGGCACACTTTGTCTTAATTACGGAAAAAACCCTCCCCTCTCCCCGGAGGCAATGTTGATCCGAGTCATATTATCAGAAGCCATGGTAGGTCCCCCAACATTGATTGATGGGGGATGGGGAAGGATATAAGAAAGGGGGAGACTTTTGCTTTCTATTAAACAGTGCTATGTCCCAAGTCTGATCTCAATTGCGAGCACAGGGATATTTGTAATAAGTTGCGTCAAGTGTGCCAACTATTATTTTCCTTGATTGTCTGAGCGAAATCCTAAATTCACCATCTGGGATTGGTTTTTTGGCTATAACTTTAGAACCAAATGCCCAATGCTAATGAGGTTTTGCACGATTATTGTAGGGTATATTGTCAACATTCCCAAAAAGTTACAAGTATCAATTACGTCATTTAGGGATTGGTCAGTCAATACTTAGGCAACATATACGTCAAAACATGTTATTTTTACAATTTATTTTCATGGATGTGAAACAAAATGTTGAAGAACAATTAGAGTTCGTATATGTATTAATTGATTTCTAATCAACATTTGATAGACGGCATATCAAGTCAGACAAAAGTGTATTAGGGACTGGCCATTAATTACTAAGGCTGTCTCTGTATATTAAATGTGTGCGACTATAGGTCTATAATAGGCCTTGCAATTGTTATAATTCATGCAAACATTACTATCTTCAGAAGATAGCAATTAATGACACGATGCCATGTTATGTTCCTAGCATTAAAATATATAATCATGGAAAATAATCATAATAACATTTATTTACAAAATAAATAAAGCCACATACACAGAATGGCTAATACAAACAAAGATAGAAGAACGAAAAGTCACTTTGTGTATTAGGGACTGGTCATTATTTACTAACGCTGTCTCTGTATGTTAATTGTGTGCGACTATAGGTGTATAATAGTTGTAGTTCATGCAAACATTACTATCTTCAGAAGATGACACGTTATGTTCTTAGCATTTAAATATGAAATTATGGAAAATAAATAAAGTCACATATATCAAATAATGCGCCATGAAGACAAAACTCTAAGATAACGTGCCGATTATTTAAAAAATGGACTTTATTGATCGTTTAGAAATAAGCTTAGAGGCACACACAAGAAGAAGAAAAATAGAAGCTTGGGCAAGGATTCGAACCTGGGGCCGCGGCGTGGAAGTCTCATA
Organism: Ophiura sarsii; assembly: GCA_035610835.1. NCBI lineage: Eukaryota > Metazoa > Echinodermata > Ophiuroidea > Amphilepidida > Ophiuridae > Ophiura > Ophiura sarsii. The sequence continues at coordinate 22,948 of JAYJML010000074.1, forward strand.
TGTTAACCACTACACCAAGCGGGCGTCTGTGCATGTTGTAATTGAATTATACGCTATCAATACACGTGCATTGTTATTGCAGCGGTGAACCATTGCAACGGTACACCATTACAACTCATCAAATTTCTCATTATTATGAAATGCAAAACTTTTTTTCTCAATGGATATAGTGTTTAGTGGACAATGTGAAACTCATAGGCTATCTTTTAGAAGAAATGAATCGCATCTTCGGTATGTTTCAACGGTTCACCCCTGCTGAAATAAAACATATATGACTATAGATTTATATTATTTCAGCAATGGTACACCGTTGAAAGGTAGGTATGCGGTGCTTAATCTTTGCTTAAAAAGGGTCTATACGAACGGTATTTGTCCTCTAATCCCTTATCCATTGAAAAATCAGTTCTGTATTTCGTAACAATGACACATTTGATGATTTCTTATGGTGAACCGATGATATTGATGACAATACACGAGCATTGATAGCGTATAATTCAGTTACAATATGCACACACGCCCGGTTGGTGTAGTGGTTAACATATGAGAATTGCACCCCGCTGTCCCGGGTTCGAATCCTTGTCTAAGCTACTATTCGATAATGATTTATTTGTTGCTTCTTTTTTCTAACAATCATGATTTGCATTATTTGTTTTTAATCAGCACTATCATTGTGTCTTCTATTTCTTGAATAATCATAATGTCCTTGATTTTGGTACCGAAAGAGTGCAGATGTACTCATTCTCATAAATGGGCGTAATGGTTTGACAACTTTGATTTATTGTCAAAACAAAACAGGCATATTTCATGTTGGGTCTATATTTTTAAGTTACATAGACACTGGTATTAAGATATATAGATATAGATACTGGTCTTGAGATATATATAAACGACAGGAAGATGTTTTCTCAACGTTTAGCTGATGATATATGAGGTCGAGCATCCATCTGAATTTAAATAACTGGTCGTGTCTACAGTTTCACTGCCATTTTAAGAGAAAAATATACCTCCGTATTTAAAAGTGACCGGTCCCTAAAGGTACGTTGACGCATATTGTTTGAACACGTGACCAGTGTTATAACCTATCTGTCCTCCAAATCTGGTGAAGAAATCTTTGTTTAATCTCATGTTATAGCCAAAAGACTTAACACAGATGATTTTTTTAGCAAATGACTCAGACAATCAAGGAAAAAAAGGTTGGCACACTTTGTCTTAATTACGGAAAAAACCCTCCCCTCTCCCCGGAGGCAATGTTGATCCGAGTCATATTATCAGAAGCCATGGTAGGTCCCCCAACATTGATTGATGGGGGATGGGGAAGGATATAAGAAAGGGGGAGACTTTTGCTTTCTATTAAACAGTGCTATGTCCCAAGTCTGATCTCAATTGCGAGCACAGGGATATTTGTAATAAGTTGCGTCAAGTGTGCCAACTATTATTTTCCTTGATTGTCTGAGCGAAATCCTAAATTCACCATCTGGGATTGGTTTTTTGGCTATAACTTTAGAACCAAATGCCCAATGCTAATGAGGTTTTGCACGATTATTGTAGGGTATATTGTCAACATTCCCAAAAAGTTACAAGTATCAATTACGTCATTTAGGGATTGGTCAGTCAATACTTAGGCAACATATACGTCAAAACATGTTATTTTTACAATTTATTTTCATGGATGTGAAACAAAATGTTGAAGAACAATTAGAGTTCGTATATGTATTAATTGATTTCTAATCAACATTTGATAGACGGCATATCAAGTCAGACAAAAGTGTATTAGGGACTGGCCATTAATTACTAAGGCTGTCTCTGTATATTAAATGTGTGCGACTATAGGTCTATAATAGGCCTTGCAATTGTTATAATTCATGCAAACATTACTATCTTCAGAAGATAGCAATTAATGACACGATGCCATGTTATGTTCCTAGCATTAAAATATATAATCATGGAAAATAATCATAATAACATTTATTTACAAAATAAATAAAGCCACATACACAGAATGGCTAATACAAACAAAGATAGAAGAACGAAAAGTCACTTTGTGTATTAGGGACTGGTCATTATTTACTAACGCTGTCTCTGTATGTTAATTGTGTGCGACTATAGGTGTATAATAGTTGTAGTTCATGCAAACATTACTATCTTCAGAAGATGACACGTTATGTTCTTAGCATTTAAATATGAAATTATGGAAAATAAATAAAGTCACATATATCAAATAATGCGCCATGAAGACAAAACTCTAAGATAACGTGCCGATTATTTAAAAAATGGACTTTATTGATCGTTTAGAAATAAGCTTAGAGGCACACACAAGAAGAAGAAAAATAGAAGCTTGGGCAAGGATTCGAACCTGGGGCCGCGGCGTGGAAGTCTCATATGTTAACCACTACACCAAGCGGGCGTCTGTGCATGTTGTAATTGAATTATACGCTATCAATACACGTGCATTGTTATTGCAGCGGTGAACCATTGCAACGGTACACCATTACAACTCATCAAATTTCTCATTATTATGAAATGCAAAACTTTTTTTCTCAATGGATATAGTGTTTAGTGGACAATGTGAAACTCATAGGCTATCTTTTAGAAGAAATGAATCGCATCTTCGGTATGTTTCAACGGTTCACCCCTGCTGAAATAAAACATATATGACTATAGATTTATATTATTTCAGCAATGGTACACCGTTGAAAGGTAGGTATGCGGTGCTTAATCTTTGCTTAAAAAGGGTCTATACGAACGGTATTTGTCCTCTAATCCCTTATCCATTGAAAAATCAGTTCTGTATTTCGTAACAATGACACATTTGATGATTTCTTATGGTGAACCGATGATATTGATGACAATACACGAGCATTGATAGCGTATAATTCAGTTACAATATGCACACACGCCCGGTTGGTGTAGTGGTTAACATATGAGAATTGCACCCCGCTGTCCCGGGTTCGAATCCTTGTCTAAGCTACTATTCGATAATGATTTATTTGTTGCTTCTTTTTTCTAACAATCATGATTTGCATTATTTGTTTTTAATCAGCACTATCATTGTGTCTTCTATTTCTTGAATAATCATAATGTCCTTGATTTTGGTACCGAAAGAGTGCAGATGTACTCATTCTCATAAATGGGCGTAATGGTTTGACAACTTTGATTTATTGTCAAAACAAAACAGGCATATTTCATGTTGGGTCTATATTTTTAAGTTACATAGACACTGGTATTAAGATATATAGATATAGATACTGGTCTTGAGATATATATAAACGACAGGAAGATGTTTTCTCAACGTTTAGCTGATGATATATGAGGTCGAGCATCCATCTGAATTTAAATAACTGGTCGTGTCTACAGTTTCACTGCCATTTTAAGAGAAAAATATACCTCCGTATTTAAAAGTGACCGGTCCCTAAAGGTACGTTGACGCATATTGTTTGAACACGTGACCAGTGTTATAACCTATCTGTCCTCCAAATCTGGTGAAGAAATCTTTGTTTAATCTCATGTTATAGCCAAAAGACTTAACACAGATGATTTTTTTAGCAAATGACTCAGACAATCAAGGAAAAAAAGGTTGGCACACTTTGTCTTAATTACGGAAAAAACCCTCCCCTCTCCCCGGAGGCAATGTTGATCCGAGTCATATTATCAGAAGCCATGGTAGGTCCCCCAACATTGATTGATGGGGGATGGGGAAGGATATAAGAAAGGGGGAGACTTTTGCTTTCTATTAAACAGTGCTATGTCCCAAGTCTGATCTCAATTGCGAGCACAGGGATATTTGTAATAAGTTGCGTCAAGTGTGCCAACTATTATTTTCCTTGATTGTCTGAGCGAAATCCTAAATTCACCATCTGGGATTGGTTTTTTGGCTATAACTTTAGAACCAAATGCCCAATGCTAATGAGGTTTTGCACGATTATTGTAGGGTATATTGTCAACATTCCCAAAAAGTTACAAGTATCAATTACGTCATTTAGGGATTGGTCAGTCAATACTTAGGCAACATATACGTCAAAACATGTTATTTTTACAATTTATTTTCATGGATGTGAAACAAAATGTTGAAGAACAATTAGAGTTCGTATATGTATTAATTGATTTCTAATCAACATTTGATAGACGGCATATCAAGTCAGACAAAAGTGTATTAGGGACTGGCCATTAATTACTAAGGCTGTCTCTGTATATTAAATGTGTGCGACTATAGGTCTATAATAGGCCTTGCAATTGTTATAATTCATGCAAACATTACTATCTTCAGAAGATAGCAATTAATGACACGATGCCATGTTATGTTCCTAGCATTAAAATATATAATCATGGAAAATAATCATAATAACATTTATTTACAAAATAAATAAAGCCACATACACAGAATGGCTAATACAAACAAAGATAGAAGAACGAAAAGTCACTTTGTGTATTAGGGACTGGTCATTATTTACTAACGCTGTCTCTGTATGTTAATTGTGTGCGACTATAGGTGTATAATAGTTGTAGTTCATGCAAACATTACTATCTTCAGAAGATGACACGTTATGTTCTTAGCATTTAAATATGAAATTATGGAAAATAAATAAAGTCACATATATCAAATAATGCGCCATGAAGACAAAACTCTAAGATAACGTGCCGATTATTTAAAAAATGGACTTTATTGATCGTTTAGAAATAAGCTTAGAGGCACACACAAGAAGAAGAAAAATAGAAGCTTGGGCAAGGATTCGAACCTGGGGCCGCGGCGTGGAAGTCTCATATGTTAACCACTACACCAAGCGGGCGTCTGTGCATGTTGTAATTGAATTATACGCTATCAATACACGTGCATTGTTATTGCAGCGGTGAACCATTGCAACGGTACACCATTACAACTCATCAAATTTCTCATTATTATGAAATGCAAAACTTTTTTTCTCAATGGATATAGTGTTTAGTGGACAATGTGAAACTCATAGGCTATCTTTTAGAAGAAATGAATCGCATCTTCGGTATGTTTCAACGGTTCACCCCTGCTGAAATAAAACATATATGACTATAGATTTATATTATTTCAGCAATGGTACACCGTTGAAAGGTAGGTATGCGGTGCTTAATCTTTGCTTAAAAAGGGTCTATACGAACGGTATTTGTCCTCTAATCCCTTATCCATTGAAAAATCAGTTCTGTATTTCGTAACAATGACACATTTGATGATTTCTTATGGTGAACCGATGATATTGATGACAATACACGAGCATTGATAGCGTATAATTCAGTTACAATATGCACACACGCCCGGTTGGTGTAGTGGTTAACATATGAGAATTGCACCCCGCTGTCCCGGGTTCGAATCCTTGTCTAAGCTACTATTCGATAATGATTTATTTGTTGCTTCTTTTTTCTAACAATCATGATTTGCATTATTTGTTTTTAATCAGCACTATCATTGTGTCTTCTATTTCTTGAATAATCATAATGTCCTTGATTTTGGTACCGAAAGAGTGCAGATGTACTCATTCTCATAAATGGGCGTAATGGTTTGACAACTTTGATTTATTGTCAAAACAAAACAGGCATATTTCATGTTGGGTCTATATTTTTAAGTTACATAGACACTGGTATTAAGATATATAGATATAGATACTGGTCTTGAGATATATATAAACGACAGGAAGATGTTTTCTCAACGTTTAGCTGATGATATATGAGGTCGAGCATCCATCTGAATTTAAATAACTGGTCGTGTCTACAGTTTCACTGCCATTTTAAGAGAAAAATATACCTCCGTATTTAAAAGTGACCGGTCCCTAAAGGTACGTTGACGCATATTGTTTGAACACGTGACCAGTGTTATAACCTATCTGTCCTCCAAATCTGGTGAAGAAATCTTTGTTTAATCTCATGTTATAGCCAAAAGACTTAACACAGATGATTTTTTTAGCAAATGACTCAGACAATCAAGGAAAAAAAGGTTGGCACACTTTGTCTTAATTACGGAAAAAACCCTCCCCTCTCCCCGGAGGCAATGTTGATCCGAGTCATATTATCAGAAGCCATGGTAGGTCCCCCAACATTGATTGATGGGGGATGGGGAAGGATATAAGAAAGGGGGAGACTTTTGCTTTCTATTAAACAGTGCTATGTCCCAAGTCTGATCTCAATTGCGAGCACAGGGATATTTGTAATAAGTTGCGTCAAGTGTGCCAACTATTATTTTCCTTGATTGTCTGAGTCATTTGCTAAAAAAATCATCTGTGTTAAGTCTTTTGGCTATAACATGAGATTAAACAAAGATTTCTTCACCAGATTTGGAGGACAGATAGGTTATAACACTGGTCACGTGTTCAAACAATATGCGTCAACGTACCTTTAGGGACCGGTCACTTTTAAATACGGAGGTATATTTTTCTCTTAAAATGGCAGTGAAACTGTAGACACGACCAGTTATTTAAATTCAGATGGATGCTCGACCTCATATATCATCAGCTAAACGTTGAGAAAACATCTTCCTGTCGTTTATATATATCTCAAGACCAGTATCTATATCTATATATCTTAATACCAGTGTCTATGTAACTTAAAAATATAGACCCAACATGAAATATGCCTGTTTTGTTTTGACAATAAATCAAAGTTGTCAAACCATTACGCCCATTTATGAGAATGAGTACATCTGCACTCTTTCGGTACCAAAATCAAGGACATTATGATTATTCAAGAAATAGAAGACACAATGATAGTGCTGATTAAAAACAAATAATGCAAATCATGATTGTTAGAAAAAAGAAGCAACAAATAAATCATTATCGAATAGTAGCTTAGACAAGGATTCGAACCCGGGACAGCGGGGTGCAATTCTCATATGTTAACCACTACACCAACCGGGCGTGTGTGCATATTGTAACTGAATTATACGCTATCAATGCTCGTGTATTGTCATCAATATCATCGGTTCACCATAAGAAATCATCAAATGTGTCATTGTTACGAAATACAGAACTGATTTTTCAATGGATAAGGGATTAGAGGACAAATACCGTTCGTATAGACCCTTTTTAAGCAAAGATTAAGCACCGCATACCTACCTTTCAACGGTGTACCATTGCTGAAATAATATAAATCTATAGTCATATATGTTTTATTTCAGCAGGGGTGAACCGTTGAAACATACCGAAGATGCGATTCATTTCTTCTAAAAGATAGCCTATGAGTTTCACATTGTCCACTAAACACTATATCCATTGAGAAAAAAAGTTTTGCATTTCATAATAATGAGAAATTTGATGAGTTGTAATGGTGTACCGTTGCAATGGTTCACCGCTGCAATAACAATGCACGTGTATTGATAGCGTATAATTCAATTACAACATGCACAGACGCCCGCTTGGTGTAGTGGTTAACATATGAGACTTCCACGCCGCGGCCCCAGGTTCGAATCCTTGCCCAAGCTTCTATTTTTCTTCTTCTTGTGTGTGCCTCTAAGCTTATTTCTAAACGATCAATAAAGTCCATTTTTTAAATAATCGGCACGTTATCTTAGAGTTTTGTCTTCATGGCGCATTATTTGATATATGTGACTTTATTTATTTTCCATAATTTCATATTTAAATGCTAAGAACATAACGTGTCATCTTCTGAAGATAGTAATGTTTGCATGAACTACAACTATTATACACCTATAGTCGCACACAATTAACATACAGAGACAGCGTTAGTAAATAATGACCAGTCCCTAATACACAAAGTGACTTTTCGTTCTTCTATCTTTGTTTGTATTAGCCATTCTGTGTATGTGGCTTTATTTATTTTGTAAATAAATGTTATTATGATTATTTTCCATGATTATATATTTTAATGCTAGGAACATAACATGGCATCGTGTCATTAATTGCTATCTTCTGAAGATAGTAATGTTTGCATGAATTATAACAATTGCAAGGCCTATTATAGACCTATAGTCGCACACATTTAATATACAGAGACAGCCTTAGTAATTAATGGCCAGTCCCTAATACACTTTTGTCTGACTTGATATGCCGTCTATCAAATGTTGATTAGAAATCAATTAATACATATACGAACTCTAATTGTTCTTCAACATTTTGTTTCACATCCATGAAAATAAATTGTAAAAATAACATGTTTTGACGTATATGTTGCCTAAGTATTGACTGACCAATCCCTAAATGACGTAATTGATACTTGTAACTTTTTGGGAATGTTGACAATATACCCTACAATAATCGTGCAAAACCTCATTAGCATTGGGCATTTGGTTCTAAAGTTATAGCCAAAAAACCAATCCCAGATGGTGAATTTAGGATTTCGCTCAGACAATCAAGGAAAATAATAGTTGGCACACTTGACGCAACTTATTACAAATATCCCTGTGCTCGCAATTGAGATCAGACTTGGGACATAGCACTGTTTAATAGAAAGCAAAAGTCTCCCCCTTTCTTATATCCTTCCCCATCCCCCATCAATCAATGTTGGGGGACCTACCATGGCTTCTGATAATATGACTCGGATCAACATTGCCTCCGGGGAGAGGGGAGGGTTTTTTCCGTAATTAAGACAAAGTGTGCCAACCTTTTTTTCCTTGATTGTCTGAGTCATTTGCTAAAAAAATCATCTGTGTTAAGTCTTTTGGCTATAACATGAGATTAAACAAAGATTTCTTCACCAGATTTGGAGGACAGATAGGTTATAACACTGGTCACGTGTTCAAACAATATGCGTCAACGTACCTTTAGGGACCGGTCACTTTTAAATACGGAGGTATATTTTTCTCTTAAAATGGCAGTGAAACTGTAGACACGACCAGTTATTTAAATTCAGATGGATGCTCGACCTCATATATCATCAGCTAAACGTTGAGAAAACATCTTCCTGTCGTTTATATATATCTCAAGACCAGTATCTATATCTATATATCTTAATACCAGTGTCTATGTAACTTAAAAATATAGACCCAACATGAAATATGCCTGTTTTGTTTTGACAATAAATCAAAGTTGTCAAACCATTACGCCCATTTATGAGAATGAGTACATCTGCACTCTTTCGGTACCAAAATCAAGGACATTATGATTATTCAAGAAATAGAAGACACAATGATAGTGCTGATTAAAAACAAATAATGCAAATCATGATTGTTAGAAAAAAGAAGCAACAAATAAATCATTATCGAATAGTAGCTTAGACAAGGATTCGAACCCGGGACAGCGGGGTGCAATTCTCATATGTTAACCACTACACCAACCGGGCGTGTGTGCATATTGTAACTGAATTATACGCTATCAATGCTCGTGTATTGTCATCAATATCATCGGTTCACCATAAGAAATCATCAAATGTGTCATTGTTACGAAATACAGAACTGATTTTTCAATGGATAAGGGATTAGAGGACAAATACCGTTCGTATAGACCCTTTTTAAGCAAAGATTAAGCACCGCATACCTACCTTTCAACGGTGTACCATTGCTGAAATAATATAAATCTATAGTCATATATGTTTTATTTCAGCAGGGGTGAACCGTTGAAACATACCGAAGATGCGATTCATTTCTTCTAAAAGATAGCCTATGAGTTTCACATTGTCCACTAAACACTATATCCATTGAGAAAAAAAGTTTTGCATTTCATAATAATGAGAAATTTGATGAGTTGTAATGGTGTACCGTTGCAATGGTTCACCGCTGCAATAACAATGCACGTGTATTGATAGCGTATAATTCAATTACAACATGCACAGACGCCCGCTTGGTGTAGTGGTTAACATATGAGACTTCCACGCCGCGGCCCCAGGTTCGAATCCTTGCCCAAGCTTCTATTTTTCTTCTTCTTGTGTGTGCCTCTAAGCTTATTTCTAAACGATCAATAAAGTCCATTTTTTAAATAATCGGCACGTTATCTTAGAGTTTTGTCTTCATGGCGCATTATTTGATATATGTGACTTTATTTATTTTCCATAATTTCATATTTAAATGCTAAGAACATAACGTGTCATCTTCTGAAGATAGTAATGTTTGCATGAACTACAACTATTATACACCTATAGTCGCACACAATTAACATACAGAGACAGCGTTAGTAAATAATGACCAGTCCCTAATACACAAAGTGACTTTTCGTTCTTCTATCTTTGTTTGTATTAGCCATTCTGTGTATGTGGCTTTATTTATTTTGTAAATAAATGTTATTATGATTATTTTCCATGATTATATATTTTAATGCTAGGAACATAACATGGCATCGTGTCATTAATTGCTATCTTCTGAAGATAGTAATGTTTGCATGAATTATAACAATTGCAAGGCCTATTATAGACCTATAGTCGCACACATTTAATATACAGAGACAGCCTTAGTAATTAATGGCCAGTCCCTAATACACTTTTGTCTGACTTGATATGCCGTCTATCAAATGTTGATTAGAAATCAATTAATACATATACGAACTCTAATTGTTCTTCAACATTTTGTTTCACATCCATGAAAATAAATTGTAAAAATAACATGTTTTGACGTATATGTTGCCTAAGTATTGACTGACCAATCCCTAAATGACGTAATTGATACTTGTAACTTTTTGGGAATGTTGACAATATACCCTACAATAATCGTGCAAAACCTCATTAGCATTGGGCATTTGGTTCTAAAGTTATAGCCAAAAAACCAATCCCAGATGGTGAATTTAGGATTTCGCTCAGACAATCAAGGAAAATAATAGTTGGCACACTTGACGCAACTTATTACAAATATCCCTGTGCTCGCAATTGAGATCAGACTTGGGACATAGCACTGTTTAATAGAAAGCAAAAGTCTCCCCCTTTCTTATATCCTTCCCCATCCCCCATCAATCAATGTTGGGGGACCTACCATGGCTTCTGATAATATGACTCGGATCAACATTGCCTCCGGGGAGAGGGGAGGGTTTTTTCCGTAATTAAGACAAAGTGTGCCAACCTTTTTTTCCTTGATTGTAGCTCGGGTTTTTCACGATTGACTAGTTAGTCAATTTCAAAGTCTTGAATATACATCCTAGCCAGGATTTTTCAACATAAATAGATAGTTTTCTATTTAATTTTAGAAAAAGTAATAGATAGTATTCTATTATTTTATATTATTACAAATGGAGGCGCAAATGTGCACGAGTTGTACATGTGATCAACGTGACTGGTAAGGATACCAGGCCTTTCATCTTTTATGACTACGCTAAGTGGCATCTTTTGTTTGCTTGGATCGCCCACGGCATTGTCGACGGCCGCTTGCTCTCACTGTCCAGTGTAGGACGGAGAGCATGACCGTCATTTTGTTAACCAAGAAGTGGTTTAACTATTGGGAATTGAACATGGAAAACATTCATTACAGTTTCAGGCTTTTGCCAAACTGTATGATAGGCTTAATAGCGGCAGTTTGTCCGCGAAATTTTAGGGCCCGAGTATGGTTCCGATCAGCGAAAGTTATCTCGCTCGTTGCATAACATTTTTTATATCTGTTAGTAATATAGGCAAGTTTTGCCCTGTACTTACTTATAGATTGAAACTTGTGTATGTAGGCACAGGTCAGTTGACCTACTAGCAGCCCGTGCTACTGATGAGACTCACGGAGAGTCGAAACGCGTCTAGCTACTCTGCATGCCGTCACCATTGTTTTATCTTAAACATGGTGGGCCTTTACTCTATAGGACATTCTCAACTTATTTGTCTCCTCCCTAGTAGTTTAAACTCAAGGGAGAGGACATTTTAAGTTAGGAATGTTGAGAAGACATATACAAAGCTCATTGTATATAAGTCACTCTAAGTCTAGAATGGCATTTGGTTTTCCGTATTAGTCCATTGGATTAATTTTGTTCTTTCCCAGAGTCATCTTAGTTACGAAAGCAAGCTAGCTTTCTTTTAGCAAACAGTTTCATAAACCTGAAGTTTCATAGTCATGAATTACCGGGTGAATTACAACAAGTCGCCTCCATCGATCATCGTTTAAAGAACGGCAAGACATGCCTTCTGTCATCGTTTTAAATAACTATCATTAAGCCAGTTCGCTTTTTGATTTATCGTAAGATAAATAGACCTACTGCCTTCTCATATAAGTTTAATATGAGCAATACATGCCGCGTGTCTTTTAGTCCAATACGGAATAAAGCACATTAGGCCTACACAACATTCAGCAAGACATTTAATTGTCAGATTTTAATAAGATATACTTTCCTAGTTTGGAAATTTATCATTTTAAATGTCGGAGAAAGAGCCAGCGTTTATCGAGTTTCATTCGGAAGCTTTTACCGTTTGACATAGAATCAAATATATTTTGTGAGATAAGACAAAATAGGAATTTCAAGTTTAGAAATTCAGTGTTGTTTGTTTTAACAACACATCATCTAATAAGTTTTGCCACGACAAAGATTTTGTCGGACACGTTGCCTTCAGTTGATTTTCTTTTAAATCATCTTCATCAAAGTTTTCTGTTTTGGAATGCTACTTATTTTAGATTTTCTAGTTTGAACTTCTATTATATAGCATTTTACAATCGGTGGTTTTAAAAGAGTTAGTTTGGTCGTCCGAAAGCAGGTACCCTTGGTACCCTCCCGCTCTTTTGTAATGATATAAAATAGATTGATTTTTTTCTTCTTTTGCTTGAGACATCTCGCGGGCAACAAACAACCCACTGGCGGGCCGCATGCGTCCGCGGGCCGTAGGTTACCCAACCCTGCCGTATACTCGATATCAAGTCACCTTTGAAACTCTGATAGAGATGGCGCCCTCTCGCGATTATAGCCGGCTATAACAACAAACTTCTAATAACTTAATTTCGGCAGCGCTGAAAATGACGTACATGTAAGTTTTGTTCGCAGTATATAGTCCGTTATCATTTTCGGATCAAGAACCTATCCCGGGACCTATCCATTGACTCCGAGTGTCTGGTAACGGTTAGCTCAATTGGTAAAACAGCAGACGTACAATACGGAGAATCGAGGAGCGAGGTCGAGACTCTGGCAGGTCATTTTCGTCTTAACCAGTGTTTGTTTCTTTTTCATAAATAATATTTGTTTTAATTCGATATTTTTAAGGATATCTTAAGCAGCTAAATATAAAACCAGTATATACACTCTGGGCACTGCCTGAAATATGTCAATATTTTGATGGCTATGTACATATGTCGAAATATGGGTTGATTTATTCATTTGTGTATATCTTAACAATGCAAGCATTGAAACAGATAGCACTTGGTGAATAGTAAGAACACAATAATCTATAATTAGAAGATTCATAAAATAATTCCAAAATTGAACTTGGTGTATGACGACCGTTGATCCAGTGTTACCAGAAGTAGTTTTTCTGATGACGTCACGAGATGTGTTGGATGACGTTTTCTGGATCAATTGATCATACAGGTAACTAAGTTGGTAGGCCCCCTCGTCGCTGTTCATGAGGTGCTGTTTCATGTCTAGATGGGATTTGCGACGGATCCAGATGGATTCTCTAATCCATCTGGTGTTTCTAGTGTTGTCTCTCGCGAGAATGTTTGTGTCGTCCCATTTTATTAGATGGTTTTCCGTAGCAGCGTGATCTGCAATCGAAGACTTCATCTCCGTATTTTGTGAGTCTATCCTTGCCGTGCGTGTAAATTTGCGGCCTGTCATTTTGTCCGTTTCTGTTTTGTGTTCCTTTTTACGCGTACCGAAACGGCGGCCTGTTTCGCCTATGTAGGTTTTATCACAGTTTTGACAAGGGATCTCGTAGATCACGCCTGCTTTATCGTCATTGTCCTGTTTGTCTTTCACATGTACAAGCATATTGCGGAGACTCGTGTGGGGTTTGACCGCCGAACCTATGTTGTGAGTTCTGAAGATTCGTTGGATCTCAACACATCTCGTGACGTCATCAGAAAAACTACTTCTGGTAACACTGGATCAACGGTCGTCATACACCATTGAGAAAGACATCCGATCGGACGTCGACACTGTCTGGAACAGTAAGTTCAATTTTGGAATTATTTTATGAATCTTCTAATTATGTTTCCTTGGATTCCTGATGAACCTATTCTCTCTCTTCTCTACAATAATCTATGTTTGACACTCTCTGTGAGATCTGAATTCCCTAAAACAAAAAAGAAGGGACCTCTCAAATAAGTTTTTATTAAGGAAAATCCGCAACGATAAACCATAGAAAACAACAACAGATAAAGAACAATGGAGGTATTATAATTTAATAAATTGTTGTGGGATGTAAAGCAATAATAGTGTGGATTTCAAGAGGAGCTGATCATAAAATGTCCTCAAACCGTCGGGAGTTATGTGACGATTACTTTAACAATACACATCTAGTAGCTCTAAAGATAGCAGTAATAAAAGAGGTTGTGGCAGCCATATTTGATTGATGCATTCATGTATATCTTCTTTTTGATTATTAAAATAAGTATACACATTGATTTAAGCATTTGTCGATGTTTCTGATTACATTTTTGAAGGCATATTAAGCTTTTATCAGATGATGATAATCAAATGATGACATTTTGAGTCCGAAAATGTCAAAGTTGTGTACAATTCTCTGGGAAATAAGGACCATCATTACATTATAAACATTTGTTATTCGAGAGGCATGGTGCATTTAACTGGTACAAGTTTCATGATAAAAAGCCGTTTTTGTAATTAAGGGGGGTATGGGGTGAGAAATATGTGTTTTTGGCTAGGTACGGTAATATGAGATATTGTAAAAATCATATGCAGTTTGCTTCAAAATGCTTTTTATTTGACTGAAATCGGACATTCCATTTTAATGTTGTGTTTGATCAAAGTTATATCGGTGACGCGAATTTGTATCAAAATTGCGGTTTCCTATTAGATTAACGTGTACTATTTTTCAAGCAGTGATATCTTACTATAATTTGCCATATGTTGTGACTATGTATGTATGTATGTATGTATCCATAATAGGCTCTCTCAGTTTGTAACTAAACGCCGTGAACGTTGCACTGATAAAAGATGATTATAATGTGAGTGTTATAAGCTATAAATTGCTGAAAACAGTACAGAATTGACCGAGATATGAGCAACAAGGAGTAAAATCCAGGGCCTTTTTAGACTGTTTCTACGGGCCATGTTTGTTTATTTTTGCGCGTACTGCAACCATGCCGTCGAGCGCGTACCACATAACGCGTCGTAGTGCGCCATGTAAAATAAACGCTCACACGCACTACACCCAAGCACCCTACACACGCGGGCGGGCAAATATTGGAGAAATACGCTGCGCTACGGGAGTTGATTAATTTAGGCCTTGAAGGTGTATAAGCACGGGGCGGGCGGTAAGGGCGGGGACGGCGGACGAAGGACGGCATGGGGGCGGTCGGGGGTGAGGGAGGCCATGAAGTGATGAGGTTTGGGAGGCAGGGGTTACTAAAGAAAGCTACAGGAGTGGGTTAATTTAGGCCAAGTGACGGAACTTTTGGCCTTGGGGGGGTTGAGATATGCCACGGGGCGGGACGGGGCGGGGGCGATGACGAATGGGGGTTGTGTGTAGTGATTTAATGTGGTTTGGGAGGCAGGGGGATAATGAAGATATGTGATGCTAACTTAATTGCGGGGCGGGGCGGGCGGGGGCAGGGCGGGGGAGTGACGGATGGGGTACGGGAGATGGTTAAGGTTGATGCCTTGGAGTTGAAATATGCCACGGGCGTGGCGGGGCGGGGGGTCTTTTTATTTTTTTAATTACAATTTGAAAACATTTGAATTAAAACAAAACCTTTTGATTTAAAACAAAAATGTTGTAAATATTGTTCTATTCCTATGTGTTTCGTTATAAATTTTCCAACACTCATGTGTTGTTTCATTTTGTAGGTGTCCGAAGGACGGGCGTCCCGCTAGTATAACTAAATGTTGGAAAACATATTATTAAAGGTTTATTAAAACATTTTATATTCAATATTAATAATGGTATTATAAATATTGAATTTACATTTACCATGAAATCAGATTCATATTTCGTAATATTGGTGTATTTCTTATGTATTTTATTGTTTTTTATCCTGCGATATTTAACGATTTGCCATGGCAACGGTATAAAAAGTATTAAATCAATGAATTTGCTGCATTTAACTTACCAAAACTTTGATTATAAATTACAATAATTCTTTTTAAATGTTAACAAATTGGATGTGAAGTTTAGATTACCAGTGAAAAGCGCCCTTTACGTGATGTGATTTTACGCGGCCTGTTTCTCAGAAGTAGAAAAAGCAAACACTTGCGATACGACTTCGAACGTAGCTCAATAACGTAATGACGACATTTTATGAAATTTGAAATGAATGTTGCAAATTAGTGGATCTGCGCCTTAGTGAAGCCGGATTTTTTTTTTCTCCTTCAAAAAACAATAATCAAAAGTTCTATCTCCTACATTTGATTTGTGACTTTGTCTCATTCTCATTAATGTGGCCAAGTTCAGCAACATGTCATCATTGCACATTTGGTATCATTTTAAAGACAAACACTTCAGCTTTCCATTGATATGCAACATAATACAAGAGGATAATAAATAATACAAATATACTTGATTAAAAAACTTTTTGTGAGCAGTTTATTATAAATTGCGATTTCTTGTTTATTTTATTATTTAAAAAAATAAGGAAATAAAGTAAGGTTTTGAAAAATCACTTTTTGAAAACACAATTTTTTTTATTTATGTCATTATATATTGAAGGATCTTTTGTTTTATATTATTTTGCTAAAGTGATGAAATTAGGTGGGGATCCGAAATTTTCACATTCGTCATGTTATCTATAATCAAATTTGATTTCCTTTGTATTTTATTATTTTCAAACGCGAGGAAATAAAGAGAGGTTTTAAAAGTCACTTTTTGAAAACACACATTGCTTATGTTTTTCATAATATTGAAGTATCTCTGGTTTTATGTTATTTTGCAAAAGTGATGAAATTAGGTGAGGATCCGAAAAAATGCTCTCCCCAAATTTCACATTCGTTATGTTTTCTATTATAAATTGTGATTTTTTATGTATTTCATTATTTTCAAAAGTGAGGAAATAAAGTGAGGTTAAAATATCACTTCATGAAACCGTATATTTCTTTGTATTTTGTTATTTTCAAAAGTGGGGAAATAAAGTGAGGTTTTGAAAAATTACTTTTCGAAGACACAACTTTCTAATGTATTTGATAATATATAGAAGGATCTTTTGTGTTATATTATTTTGCAAAAGTGATGAAATACCCTCCACAAATTTGTCATTTACTATGTTATCTGTTATAAATTGTAATTTCTTATGTAATCTATTATTTTCAAAAGTGAGGTTTTAAAAAGTCACTTGTTATTTTGCAAAAGTGATGAAATTAGGTGAGGAACCGAAAAATACCCTCCGCAGATTTTACATTCGTTATGTTATCTATAATTATTAATTGTGATTTCTTTTGTATTTTATTATTTTCAAAATTGAGGAAATAAAGTGAGGTTTTGAAAAATTATTTTTTGAAAAAAACACATTTCTTACGTATATCAAATATTTTGAAGGATCTTTGGTTTTATATTATTTTGTAAAAGTGATGAAATTAGGTGAGGATTCGAAAAATCCCCCCCCCCCCCCCCAAATTTCACATTCGCTATGTTTTATATTATGAATTGTGATTTCTTATGTATTTTATTATTTTCAAAAGTGAGGAAATAAAGTGAGGTTGAAATATCACTTCATGAAAACGTATATTTTTTTGTATTTTGTTATTTTCAAAAGTGGGGGAATAAAGCGAGGTTTTGAAAAAGCACTTTTCGAAAACACAACTTTCTAATGTATTTAATATTATATGGAAGGATCTTTTGTGTTATATTATTTTGCAAAAGTGATGAAATACCCTCCACAAATTTGTCATTTGCTATGTTATCTATTATAAATTGTAATTTCTTATGTAATCTATTATTTTCAAAAGTAAGGAAATAAAGTGAGGTTTTAAAAAATAACTTTTTTGAAAACATATATTTATTTTGTATTTTATTATTTTCAAAAGTGCGGAAATAATGTGCGATTTGAAAAATCACTTTTTGAAAAACACAACTTTCTTATGTATTTCATTATAGATGGAAGGATTTTTTGTTTTGTATTATTTTGAAGATGAAATTCAGTGAGGATCAGAAAAAAACCTTCCCCAAATTTCTAAAATGTGTAAAATCGTTCCAGTGATTTTTTTTTAAGATTGTAGATCATTCACAACAAACGGGAATATTTTGCGGTCAAAGTGTAAAACGTGTGCGTGTATTTAATGTTTGTTGCTATCTATTGAATATATCAGATAAGAACTGTTTGAAGAACAGAGGTCAAATCTGATTACTTCATTTGAGGAATGGAGGGGAGCAATTATCAATTGTGAAAACAAACATGTCTAGATATTTCTATTTTTACTTTATCCGATTTGGAGTTTTTACCCGGATTAAAGGGAAATCAAGGTCTGTTAATTTGCTACTTTTTACACCGTATAAAAGTCAGTTCTATTTTCTAAACTTGATAGTCATTAAAGTCTGTTCGCCACAGTTCTAAACTTCGAATTCGGTTCCTTACATCATTTTTAAGATAAACATGTGATTGCATCAGGGTTTACCTACGTCAACCCTGGTATTGCTACATGTAGCCTACATGAATGTATCTGCAATCCACGTTTGACTTCAGAGACATGTCCAAGTATTGCTTCATTAACACACTGTTAATGTGCGCTGTGCAACTAATGTAGTTTTATTGAGGATATCCAACTTCGCGAAATGCCTTGTGTCGCCAATCTATTATAGTGTGTTGATCATATGGACTTTGTTGTACGTAATCTTCAGATTAATTGACTCATTCAACAAACCACTCTTTAATATCCCATCATTAAAACTATATTTTCATCATACATTTCGGTTAATATTATGCTATTTTATGGAATTTTGACCACATTTGACCATTATTTGCCATGAATTTGGTGGCCATTTTTGTTTTAAAGTATGTTAAAAAACACAAAAATACTGAATTTGAGTTACTAGTGGTTTAACCCATATATCCCATCATTAAAACTATATTTTCATCATACATTTCGGTTGATAATATGCTATTTTATGGAATTTTGATCACTTGTGACAAAAAAAAATTGCCATGAATTTGGCGGCCATTTTGGTTTTAAAGTATGTTAACAGAGCAAAAATACTAAATATGAGTTACTAGTGGTCTAACACATACAGCCTATTGATAAAACTATATTTTGATCGTACATTTCGGTTGATATTATGCTATTTTATGGAATTTTGATCACTTGTGACAATTTTGTTGCCATGAATTTGGCGGCCATTTTTGTTTTAAAGTATGTTAACAAAGCAAAATATTGAATATGAGTTACTAGTGGTTTAACACATACAGCCTATTGCTAAAATTATATTTTAATCATACATTTTGGTTGATATTATGCTATTTTATGGAATTTTGACCACTTCTGTCCATTTGTTGCCATGAATTTGGCGGCCATTTTGGTTTTAAACTATGTTAACAAAGCAAAAATAATAGATATGAGTTTCTAGTGGTCTAACACATACATGCTATTGTAAAACTACTCTGATCATGCATGTTGGTTCACATATGCCCATTTATGGAAATTTACCGTATTTGGCGGCCATTTTGACGGCCATCTTGGATTTAGGTGTGTTAACAAAGCGTAAGTTTTGGATATGAGTGTCTAGTGGTCTAATGCATACATCCCACTATTAAAACTTTGTTTAAAGGCCACATGTAGTCATGTTATGAAAAACACCTTCAATACTTCTTGCATATTTTTTGCCCACGGAATCCCAATTCTGGCTCGTATAATGGCCAAACCAGGCCGGGGTGGTATCCTTGTATGGCCCATTGTAGGAAGGACTTGGTACTAGTATGGTACTAGTGGTACTAGTGGTAATTATTACAGATTTTGCTGATTTTCGTGTGTGTTAATGTTCATACATGAATACTGTTCATATTGTTTGCTGGTTCGAACGAGTGAAATCCATTGGATATTTTCGAAATAGCTATTCTGACAGTAATTGTTAAAAGTGTGCCCATATATCTATAGTTAGATTCAATCAAATTGGATAATTTTCTGGGTGGAACTAGAAGCCCAAAGTCTTATTTTTGAAAGTTTTTGTGTTGAGAAATTCACACTTTAAAAATAACTTTAATTTTATCGCCCAAATGTGGATGAAAGTCACCCGCATGCGGTAAGCGTTGTTGGATTAAACAATTATTTTATGGAACTTTAATGGAAGAGCCCAACAAGGGGGGGGGGGGGGGGGGGGGGGGGGCTTTGGGGCCTCAAGCCCCCCGGGGGAAATAAAAAGAGGGGAGAGAGGGGACGGTGAGGGGGAGGAGAGGAGGAGGGGGGGAAAAATGAGAGGCAGGGAGATTTTATTTGTGTCTCTCAATTGATCTCTACGTTTCTGAATCATGAGTGTTTTATAACAAAACCAATTATTGATAGCAGGGAGAGTTTAAGGTCATCCCGGCAAGTTAAAACCCAGCAGCTCGGCCCCTCTGAATACCCGCCAACGGTATTTCTACACCACCAGTGGCGTAACCAGGGGGACAGTACTCCCTCCCTCCACCTCCCCATTGGCAAAAGAGTAAACAAATAAAAAGTAAGAACATTATGGAGGAAGGGACACGAGCACGTCCCCTATAATTGTCATTATTCAAGCTTAACAACATGGTTTCAGGACGATTTTCTGGATCATTTTAGTGAAAAAATATACCTTTTTTGCGCGCTTTGCGCAAGTTAGATTCAATGTTTCTTTATAATTCAAGTTATAAAAAGATGGCTTAAGGATTTCCACACCAACAGTCAAAAAAAGAATGACAGTTTGTACGCATAAGTTATTCAAGCTTAAAACATGATGACTCAGGAACCTTTTTCCTGAAGCTTTTTAGTGTTAAAATAGCCATTTTTTGCGCCCTTCGCGCACATTAGTTTCAATGTTTATTCAAACTTTATAACAACATGTTCAGAAACGTTTTCTGGACCATTTTATTTAAAAAACTAGACATTTTTGCGCGTTTCAATATTAACAAGATGGCTTCAGGAACGGTTTTGTTTATCCTTTCTTTTTACAATAGCCATTTGTTTTTAATAGTCAATTGGAAGAAGATGACATCAGAAACGTTTTCTGGACCTTTTAATTGTTAAAATATACTTTTTTGCGCGCGCTATGCGCGAATTAGTTTCAGTGATCATTTATTATTGAAGCTTAGCAAGATGGCTTCAGGAACGTTTTTCTAAACTTTTACTTTTTACAATAGCCAATTTTTTCGCGCTCCGCGGAAATTGTTTTTTTATTTTGTGTTATTCAATTTCAACAAGATGGCTTCATAAACTTTTTCTGGACCTTAGTCTAGTGTTAAAATATAATTTGTTTGAACGCTACGCGCGAATTTGTGTCACTGTTTATAGCAAATGTTTAGAGCTCCGCGGGATTTTTTTTTAATACTTTTTTTAAAAATTAAATTGCAACAAGATGGCTTCAAAAACGTTTTTAATAATAAATAATAACAAGGATTTATAAAGCGCTTTAATTAACCAATGGATGCAAAGCGCTGAGAAAGAAGAAGAAAAAGTGTGAAGAAGAAGCGACACAGGAGGACAGTGATCATGAAGATGGAAAAGGGTGGGATTTAAGGAGCCTTTTGAAGGTGGTCAAATTGTCAGCACTTCTGATGTTGGCATGAAGTGCATCCCACAGGCGAGGAGCAGCTATAGAAAAGGCTCTGTGTCACCCGCCTTTTTGTTGGAACGTGGAACAACAAAGGATGGGACAGAGCTGGACCGGAGTGCATAAGCAGTGCTGTGGTTCTGAAAAAAGGCACGTAGGCCTATGTCATTTTTTTCTGGACCTTTTTAGTGTTAAAATATACATTTTTGGTGCGCTACGCGCAAATTATTTTCACTGTTTAATCATCAATCAAACTTAACAACATGGCTTCAGGAAAGGGTTTTGTAAACCTTTCTTTTTACAATAGCCAATATTCTCGAGCTCCGCGCGAATGATTTTTAAATTCATACGCAATTTCAAACCCTTACGCCATGTTTTTTTGCTTTTGCCAAATTGAAGGGAAAAAATCCAAATGTTGAATGGTATTGAATGGTATTGATAATAAGCAAATATTGATTGCAAATTAAGTGGTGAAGGCTTTTCAATAAAATATTAGTTAAAAGTACCCACCATATCGCACAAAATGGATTCGAAAATTGAAAACAAAACCCCCCACCCGGGTAACTACATTACCGAGCACTATCATATACGAGAGGGTATCAAAAAGTTTTTGAAATCACCCAGAAGTGAAGGAGCCATATCGATGAAATTTTGTCAGTGTAATCACTGGTCCTTAAAAGGATAATACATAGAGAAAGTAGCGAGAAGTTGATCTTCCATATCTGGGCGCTATTTTACTCCGATATGGAAGGGTCGGTATTCGGAGCGCCTATAGACGATAGGGTTTATTATAATACACACAATGGTTATAATATGAAATGTTATGCAATGCAAGAGAGTAGTTGTATACGAGGGGGTATCAAAACAATTTTGAAATCACCCAGAAGTGAATGAGCTATATCAATGAAATCTTGTCAGTGTAATCACTGGTCCTTAAAAACATTATGGTGCAAAAATGGTCTCATAAGTATGTTTACTTTTTATGCAGGTGGCGCTAGATTCCAAGGCCATGTAAATCAATGATGTCTTCCAACGGTAAAGTGTACATGGTAAATTATAATGGTCCAAAACTGGTTATTGTGGGACGCCTTCCAGAAGAATAGTAGGATCAGATTTGTTTTTAAATGTTGTCATTTGTCACTCGTAGGTCTCAATTTATCTCTGTAAATGACAACATTTCTAAGCCTCATACTCATCTGGAAGTCTACCCACAAGGATCAGTTTTTGGACCATTATCGTTTACCATGTACACAGCATCGTTGGGAGACGTCATTGATTTACATGACCTTGGCATCTAGCGCCACCTGTATAAAAAGTAAACATACTTAATGAAAAAAATACTTTTGAATTAAGCTAATGGAAAATAGGGGAAATGTGACATGTTAACCAAATTAACTTGTTTAAAATATGACCAAATTGATTTTTACAAGCAGCCACGGCGGTACAGGTGAGACTAAATACAATGATTCATGACGATTCACACTGCTCAATCGATCAAAACCTTTTGAGAAAAAAAATTAAAGACTAATGTGAACATAGCTAAGACTAAATTGAAATGTACGACAAAAATATTAATGACTAAACGACTAATTTGGAAGCTGCTACGACTAATTTGTATAAGAAATGTTTTAAAACGAACGGGAAAACCTATGCTTGTAAATAGTGTTAGTATTTTATTATTGTTATTTCAAATAATGCCTATTAAATAAGTATTAAAATCGTATGCAAAGTGATTAATTGTCAAGGTAATAATGACTGGTTACTTTTTCAATTCTACAGAATATCTTAGTATTAAAGGGATAGTATATGACATTTCCAGGGGCGCCCTCTATTCATGATTTTTTTTAGAAAGTAGATTTTCTTGCAGATTTACATTTCTGATAAATTATAACTATATTCTGAGTAGCAGAGCGATACGATTCCTAATAGCTTCAAAATCATAGTTTTAGAGTGAATTTAGAGTGAAAAATAAACTGTCCTGTTAGGAGATGTCTGACAGACTGTCCGCGGATAGTTTATTTTCACTCCGCGCCGTGCTTCTTTGTATAGTATAAATTAAATGTCCAATGTTTAAACTGATAAAACAACGTCATTTGTTACAAAAATAAAGACAAAAGACTGG
This sequence comes from Ophiura sarsii, assembly GCA_035610835.1. Lineage (NCBI taxonomy): Eukaryota > Metazoa > Echinodermata > Ophiuroidea > Amphilepidida > Ophiuridae > Ophiura > Ophiura sarsii. The sequence goes on from JAYJML010000074.1 coordinate 46,751, forward strand.
ATCTTGATTTTTTATGAGAAAATGTTCCCTAGTGACCTCTTATTGACCTTTGACCTGGTTATGATGATACTTTTCTTAGCTTATCAATGCGCACAAGAAAAAAGTAGTCCGGTCAAAATCAGAGCATATCTTCAATATTACCTCTGTATAATGTCAATGACCCCTAGTTACCCCGTGTTACATGTCACTTGTTGACCAATTCTGACAATCATCAGTAATTTCCTCTCGGACAAGTAGCATTTTGAGTGAATGAATTGAAAATTTACATTTTACCACTGGTGACCTTTTCTTGACCTTTGACCCCAAACTTATGATTTACTTTTTTTCTTGACTTATCAATGCGCACACAAGAAAAATGTAGTCCGGTCAAAATCAGAGCATGTCTTATGTTCTACACCTGTATAGTTCAATGACCCCTAGTGACCCGTATGATATGTCACTTTTAATCGCTGAACACCCTATATGTGCATCGACCCAATTATGAAGGTCAGCAGTCGTTTCCTCTGAGACAAGATACATTTTAAGTGATCGAATTAAAATTTTACATTTTGACCCCTAGTGACCCCAAATTATTGTTATTTTTAAAAACCGAACTCTTATGTATGCATACGGTCATAAGGAATATGTGGACTAATTTTGACGATCCTAGGTCATTTCACTAAATTGCAAATGCGTTTAAAGTGAAAATCACCTTTTGACCCCTAGTGACCCCTGTGTGACCTTTGACCGAACACTGTGAACACCCTATATGAAGGTTAGGTGGGGGTTCTACTAACCAAGTCTGGTGATTGTAGCATGTAAGATGTAGGAGGAGATGCATTTTGTAGATGGGTCTGCAAGAAAGAAAGACGAAGAAAGAAACGGCAGAGATACAATACCTCGATTTTTGAAAAAAAATCAAGGTAAAAAAGCTACCCCAGTGAGATTCGAACTCACGCGTAGAAGTTTTCGTAACTAGCACACGTCATTAGACCAATGCCTTAGACCACTCGGCCACAGTTACAGTTCCAGATGATGGTGGCAAAAAATTAACAAATACCGACACTTATTTGAATGTCGTTATTTCCCAATGACCATAAAATGCTATCCGAGCCGAGGATGGAGTCTTTGCGTTTTATTTGTGTATGTAGTACAATTTTTTAAAAAAATGTAGAAGTCACGGTTTTTATCCTAACTGAGGGCGCATCCTTCAACACAATCTCTTAGTATCCCTTTAAGTTTAATAATACATGCAATACTAGTAGAACATAAACAGCCAATATGGGTGCTCTTCGGAAAGGATGTATAAATAAGTTTCCTATCTCAGAAGGTCTGTAGACCTTTGCTCTTTGAAATTCATTCAGATAACTTGGTGTTAATCCATCGTACCATAAGTCGTGCTGTAAAAACCTGTCAAATATAATTTATGAATAAACGAAGGCATATTAAATGTGGTCTTTTCACTGTTCATGACTTTAAGTTATGTTCTTTTTGCCCTAAGATGCCCCCAATAAAACATCAATAAGACAAACACGTGAAGATAGGCATTTGAAGGATTGGCTGAGACCATGTTGGAATAGTTTTATTGTAGAACATACCTAATTTATATGGGTGACGACGACAGACTCATCAAATTTCACCTCGACATTTATGACATTTACACATCAATTTATATCATTTACTAGTATGGAAGAACAAATGCCTAACAGGATATACAAACACGATGTAGTCATGACATGGCAACGAACACAACGGTGGACACGACATACACAACGTGGACATGACAGAAATGAGCTGCCGAAGGGAGCCGGAGCGAAAACATTTCCCATGAGCCCTGCAACGCAAGACTCATATAATCACCGCAAACAGTGGTGACGCGAACAATTCCCGCGCCCCGACTCCGCCCGAAAAATAGGGTGTCACAAAAGGCAAATTTTGCATTCTCCAGACAAGCTGTCAAATGCATACATATTGTTTGGAAGTTTCAATTCATTAGGCCTCCTTTTTAAAAACAAATAATGTGGTTTTAATCTACCACATAAATCACCAGTCTAATTTCTTTTAAACACACCGATAACAACTGCCATTTCTATTCCTTGTAAGGGCATGTCCTATAGTTATATGATAGGCCTGACCTTCAGCAACACCCTCATTTATGTACTATTCGGCATGTATTTCCATAACTTGAATTATTCCTGGTTAAAAAAAGCGGAGATTGATACCGACATTGACACCGACACCAACATCGATACCGACATTGACACCGTTACCAAAATCGACACCGACACCAACAAAACCATTGATACCGACACCATCATCAACACCAAAACCGTCACCGACACCGATACCGACATAACATCAATGCTAACCCCTAAACCCTAACGCCTAACCCGACCTCTAACCCAGACCGCAACTCCATAACTCATAACCCCAACCCCAACCCCAATTTCTAACGCAATTCCCTAACCCATAACCCTTTACTCAAACTCCTGATCATTAACCTTTAACCCCTAACCCCTAACTTTTAACCCTGACCCTAACCCAAACCCACTAACCCTTAGTACATGCTACTAAGGGTTACTTGGTTAACCCGTAACCATAACCCCAACCACTAACCTCTATTCCCAAACCCTAACCCACTAACCCTAACCCTTGGTACTTGGTACTTGGTAAATCAAACCCAAACCTCTAACAACCTACACCGAAACTCCTAACTCATTACCCCTAACTCATAACTCATAACCCCTAACTCTACAACCCTAACCCCTAACCTATAAACCCTAACCTATAACCCCTAACCCCTAACCCCTAACCCCTAACCCCTAACCCTAACCCCTAACCCCTTACCCCTAAATTCTAAATACTAACCCTTAACCCCCTAACACCCTAACACCTATCTCTTTAAAGTTAATCCTAAACCCCTAGTCCTAGCCTCTAACCCTAATTCACTAACCTTTACCCCACCAAAACCATTGATACTTGCCGTTAAACACAGATTTTCTGTTCGGGTCTTCCGGAGAGGGGAACGAAGGTCGTTCGCGTCCGTTGCGGGGTTTTCCGGTGTGGTTTGCAACATTTTGTTGCTATATTATTAGAAAATATTGTGACAAAATTGGAGCTCCTGGGAGAACAAATTATCGCAACATTCGAGAAAATATTGTTCAAACATAGATAAACGTTCTCGCAAAATTAACAACATTGTTGCCAAGATAGAAAACATTCTCGTAAACATAGAAAAATGTTGCAAACATAGAAAACATTCTCGCAAGTCATGGCCATGACTACAGCTCTTAACTATCATATCATTGAGTTGGACGATTACACTGTGCGACCCAGATATCACTCTAGACCCGTAGAGGTATACATTTCCCCTCCGTTACAAGATTTATGCTTTTTAGGTGGTGGTAAATAATTACTTGCGATCGATAAGAGAAATTCAGGCCATTTAGCCTATATCTATCCATTAAGCCCCGTCACCTTCCGCGTGATATTTGTCACAACGTTTATTTTGTGGGTATACTAGCAATAATGGAGAGAGTCAATTACCAACGATATTAATTGACAATAAATTAATTAATTTTAAAAAATCATGATGTTTGAACCATATTACGTATTCTCTGGATATTATTATTTAATTGAAAATCAGACATTGTCTTAAATGAGAAAATTATTGGTAAGAGTCAATACAAACTCAATTGATCCGGTTACTGAAGCAGACTGTTCTGAAGCAGCAAGCTTTAAAACGCCTCAAGGCCTCATCTTAACCCTCGTCCTCCTGAGACGTTTTTGTAACACTATTAACTAAAGGGGGGGGGGTAGGGGGGGGGGGGGGGTAGGGGGTTGTTACTACACCCCCTCTCCCACCCCTAAAAATCCAAACCGAGATGCAGAGTATGCTTATGAGGGTAGTTTTGAATTTTGTTGTAAGTTTGGTGTAAGTGTTATCAACTACTTCAATAATGTCATGCCATTTAGGAACGGATAAAGATATTTTGACGAGATTGACAGAGAAAGTAGACAACATTTTCCCCATGATACTTGCTGGTATTACAGTTGGACTGCATTGTTGTTTTCAAACTGGGAATACATCATTCGGGGTCACCCTGTAGTTGCTTTATTTTAGACCTAATATGATGGTCTTCTGACAGGTTATTGATTGGTGCAGGTAACGGATAATCCCCAACCCTTTCCAAAACAGTCGTGTGTATAATATGCAGAAAAAACCCATCCCATCTGAATAAAATCGTATCCAAAACATCAAAGCCCTTGATGTAATAACTATTTTACAGTCGCGTCGCAACCGAGGAGGCAGGGGCGGCAAAGAAAGAAAAAAGAAGAATGGAAAAAAGTGGAGAAACGGGGAAAGTGATTGCTTTTCAATAGAATATTGGTCAAACGTACACACCAAATCGCACCAATACCAATTCTGAGTGGGGTACTGCACGACCGTGCGAATTTTGTGTGACCGCGCGAAATTTATTAACCCCCACTTACGTGAAAATATCGACTTGACTGCCAACAAAATTGTGGCTACCTGCACGACCGTGCGTTATTTTTGTTGACCGTACTAAATATTTTGACCCCCCCCCCCCCCCCCCCCCCCCCCCCCCCCCCCCCCCCCACCACCACCACTTACGTGAACTTCACGAGGTGACTGCAAACAAAATAATTGGGGCTACCTTCAACATTTTTCAACATAAATGGCCGCCCCACTCTTTTGGTACCTTGCTACGCCCCTGCTATGTTATGTCATCATAATGTATGCCTTTAGTAAGCCTACCTAGATTGATATCTTACCTAAGCGTCCAATGTTGAATGTTCCCTGTTCGCCTGCAGAAAGCCTTCAAGAACGATCCAATGGTTGCAGATATGTGCTATAAATTAGTTGGTCTTAAATCGCTTATAATAATTAAATAAACGTCATCATTTCCAGATATCTTTAGCAGAGAGTATAAATACGAACACAGTAACTGTTGTATTAGTATATCATGTACTTTGAGCGATAACACTATTTATATTTACTTGTTATACATGTATGATATTATATTATTGTCTTAGTTATTTGTTATTAGAACAAACAATAGAATGATTATATCCAATCATGGAATCATTGCTTTGGTTGGTTGGATGGTTGGTTGGTTAGTTTGCTGGTTAATTGGTTGGTCGATTGGTTGGCTGTTTTGTTTTTGTTTTTGTGTGTGTTTGTTGTTGTAGGTTTGTTTGTTTGTGTTTGTGTTTTGTTTGTTTGTTGTTGTTGTTGTTGTTGTTTTTGTTTTTGTTTTTGTTTTTTTTTGGGGGGGGTTATGGGTGGTTGTTGTTGTTGTTGTTGTTGTTGTTGTTGTTGTTGTTGTTGGCGTTGTTATTAGTAGGACAGCTGATAAACTGTAAACAACAACAAATTCAAAATGTTGTTGCACTCTGGGTAATGAGATTTTGGAGTGTTGCCAGAAAATTGGTCATTTCATCACTTTTGGGCTACATGATTTACAATACATTACATGTAGTGTTACAGTAATATGGTTACAGAAAAAAGAAGGTTGCAAAATACTTGTATGCATTAGTTTTTGCAGGCGGACCAGTTGTCCGATACCCCTTTAGACCACTTGGCCCAACACATGACTCAGCACTTTGTCGAGGTGAAACAGTATCCAAACACGCCTGTGACGTTTTACGCCAAAATGTTTTAAAACATACCACCATTTGTCATAATAATCAATACATTTCAGATTTTTTTTTTTTTGTTAGCCATTACACAGTTTCTGTAGCCAGCGAGTACCTTTGGATTCGCAATTATTACGGCGTTCTGGTCCTACAAGTAGACGAGTGTCTTTAGAAAAAATAAGAAATGGTGTACTTTGTTATTTGAAAATCCATAAACTAATAACTCTACCAAATGAATACCCGTGATAATGATTTAAGTGATAATTAATACTGATCGCAAATCCATACCACCACTGTCCCAAGTTAGCAACATTCGCCATTTTACGGTCATTACAACCACAACCTATGGTTTTAATCATATCTTGGAAAGTCCCTAAGCTCACTACAATATAGCACCCATCAAATGCAATATGCACTTAGCATACGACTGTACTGCATGTATATATTTACTGTTGATTATCTATTACTCATATACAGTACGTTAAACATGATCTAAACCCATCTTCATTGATCGCCCATACTATCTGTGAATTTTCTGTGAGAATATCACATGTGTACATACCCTACATTTGCAATTGTTTTGGAATGTAGAATGTAAGGGTCAAGTTTCAACATAAGTCGTACTGGTCAAAAGAAAGCAGTATGCCCATACAATTACAAAATCCTTCATTTCGGACCAGTTGCCCCATAGGACCAGTTGCGCCAGAGTGGATACAGTGACAGTTGGTGGATATGAGGTCACGGGGATGTGCCGCCAAATAGGGTCCAGTATTAGGGAGGGGCTGTCGTTTAGCTTTAAGGGGAGGGGGGGGGGGGGTATCCCAATGGTCATAATAATTTTACACAGAAAATGGGGGGAATTTATTCCGGGAAAGGGCACTTGTATACGACGAAGGTATCATCCTCATGCTCATGAATATCGGACAACTCGGCCTTCGAGACAACTCGGCCTACGGGACAACTCGGCCAAAAGACAACTCGGCCTACGGGACAACTCGGCTTCCGAGATTCTGCCTCCCACACAACTCGGCCATAAGACAATTCGGTCAATGAAAAAACTCGGCCACTAGACAACGTAACATCTCGCACACACTCATATGTGTTAAATGTTATTACTGTACTCGCAAATTAACTTCGCATTTTTAAAATTCACTAAGCATTAACTATTATCATCACTGACTATACATACACTGATCCCGGGCTCTGAACATTCCCAACATGCAACTATGGGTACACATAAGGATACAAATGGCAAATAAATGAACCTGTTTGCGCCAAGTAAAGATGAATATATTATTTGTAAATGTCAATATTATTATACACCATCCAACAACCGGTCTTACATCGGCGCGGCATGGCATATTTCACATTGTAGTTGCAATGTGCAGCCGTGGCGAGTGCGCCCTAGTGAACCAAGCAGCTTGCTTTGTTAAGAATTACAGACAGTGTCAGACAACAGGCATTGCTCGTTCACGGATAAAGTTTACAAAATGTATAATGCGTATGAGGTATATGATAACGTTATCAACCGGGGTTACGTTATTAAAGGGCATGAAGAAATGTGGTGGAGGCTGCGCCCTCAATTACAAAAATGTATGATAAAAACTAGGATTTGTATATTTTTACAATTGTATTTCATGTATGAACCTATAAGGATTAAGAACAATCAGCCCTCTTTGTACAACAGAACGACCATTCAAAAATGCTGGTTGAGCCGTAACCAGCATTTTACGTATAGTTAGGGGTTGGTATCCCAAGTCCAACATATTTAAACATTGTTTTAATCAACGGTTTTGCTGTGTTTTTGGAGTGGGGCAGAGTGGCTACGCCAACCGGGTCGAACTGGTGTTCACCTGGAAAAAAATACCTTTGCCTGAAGGGACCCTGGCTACGCCATTGTGAAAAGGTGTGTCTCAGCATCAATGATATACCAGCTAAAACCCGTGCTACGCACAGGTGAAGCTAGGTTAATAACGCAACTGGGATCTGTCTCTCTAGAAAAAAAAGAAAAAAAAAAGAAATGAACCTGTACTACAACTTTGATTTATAATTTCACATCGTACTACATATATGCCGTATTTGTCATTTTAAGCTATTCTAATTATATAGTATAGTTTTGAAAAGTAAAGCCGGTGATATGCTATCGGTTGAAGGAAGGAAAAAGAAAGTAAGAAGAGGAGACAAAAAGGGATGGAAAGGGAAAAGGGCAAGGGAAAGAAAAAGGAAGATAGGCAAAATATTTGGACAATTGCAGTTTGTCACGCCGGTACGGGGACGCAACGCCTCTAACACCCCGCAACGCCTCTTCACCCCAACCAATTTTGGGACGTCAATAGACTGTTTGTTGAGAAATATACCATTTGTGTAGGCTGAAACACAAAATTCCCGACCAAGTGATCGCCATCGAGATAAGCGAGATGTTTCGTTGTCAAGTGGCCGAATTGTGTCATTGCCCGAATTGTCTAATGGCCGAGTTGTGTGGAAGGCAGAATCTCGGAGGCCGAGTTGTCTCGAAGGCCGAGTTGTCCTGTTAGGCTGAGTTGTCTTTTGACCGCGTTGTATTTTAGCCGAGTTGTCTTTTGGCCGAGTTGTCATGACCGAGTTGTCTTGAAGGCCGATTTTAATACTGTCCCAGTATCGGTCGATACTGGAACACCAAATTGTGCTCAAGTATTGACCGATTCTGGAACATTGTTGTGTTCCAGTATCGGTCGATACTGGTACACGTGATACCGGTGATATTTGTCCCAGTATCGAACGATACTTGCTTACTTGCTTAATTCGAGTGGTGTTCTCGATCTACAATGGCTCTCCACACTTTCCTGTCCCGCATTGCAGTCTTTAGGTCTCCGACATCCAAACCAGTGTCCTGTTTAAGCACATCGATGTAAGTTAGGGCAGGTCTTCCAGGTTTTCTTCTCCCATGCTTTGGTATCCAGTGAACCAGCTTCGACACACATTCTTGACTCCTAGAGCAGTGGCCTGAAAATCTTGTCCTCCTATCCCTGATCTTTTGGGTAATTTTGGGGAGGTCTCCATACAGCTCGGTGTTAGTTGTATGTTGCTTCCAGTGAATGTTGAGGACAGCCCTCAGCATACGAGTATAACAGCCGTCAAGTTGCTTTGATAGCTTAGGGGTGGTGGTTTATGCCTCACAGCCATATAGTAACACAGATTCAACAGTTGCGGCGAACAGGCGAAGTTTGAATTTTCTTGGTAGGGTGGCTTTCCACCTTCCAGCTTCCCACAGACTCTCTAATCTGCTGCCTTACGTTGCATGATATCTGTTTCAGTGCTTGACATCCAGGCACCTAGGTATTTGAAATGTTTTACTTCATCTAGTTTGGTTCCATCATTTGTTCTGATTTCTACCGCACTTGTTTGGTTGTATGCCATAAACTTTGTCTTCTTTTCATTCATAGACAAGCCAACTTTAGCCACTGATGTCTCGACCCTCTGGAGCAGATCTTGTGCCTGGTGTGATTCCTCAGACAGCAGGGCAATATCGTCTGCAAAGTCAAAGTCTGTCACTGCTACAGGTCCAATCCTTCTGCTTTTTCGCTTTTCTAGATGGAATCCAAGCTCTTTTTCCTTTCCTGCTATAGCCATTCTCAGGGCGAAGTCTAATACTATAACAAACATATACGGGGCAAGGGTGTCCCCCTGAAGTACACCAGCTAAGATTTCGAACAGATCTGTTTCCCCATCTGGAGAAATAACTTTAGCCATGGTTCCCTTGTACATGTCTCCAACAGCATCGACCATCTGTCCTGGTATGCCATAAGCGTGCAGCATTTTGCCACGATGGATGGTATCAAAGGCCTTCCTGAAGTCTATATATGTTATTATTGCTTGTAGGTTATTAGCTTTCACCCCTTCAATCAGACTTCTCAGTGCCAGGATATGTCCTATAGTAGTTCTTCCTACCCTGAAGCCATTTTGGTTAGTTCTTAGATGTTTATCCAGCTCAGGTCGAATTCTATTTAGGATCATCAGGTTATAAGTTTTTGCTACGATAGAGCTAAGACTTATGCCACGATAGTTGCCACCCAGGCTGAGGTCTCCTGACTTTTGAATGGGCACAATGTTGATGGTGGACCATTGGCTCGGCTTCTCTCTATTTGTAATTGCATCATTGCAGAAGCCTAACACAATATCATCTAGAGCACATCTTTGTAATACTTGTGGCGGTATATTGTCCTCACCACAGGTCTTCCCTTCTACCAGCGACTTCTTAGCCTTGTCATATTCATCTTGGTCAAAAGGCCCTGTTCTGATATCTAGATCTACAAAGATTGGTGTTATTTCTTCATCCTCTTCACATATATCAGGTGGCTTTCCCAGTAGGTTCTGAAAGTGGTTGTACCAATTCTGTCCCACCGTGACAAAAGGAAGTAACTCCATTTTTTCCAAAATTGAGTTATCTAATGTCTGATATATTCATCTTACACCTTTTGAACTAAAAAAAAAATTCAAAATCTTTTAATTAGTCGGTAATTAGCATATAAAAAATCCACCTTTCTCAGAAATAACCGCCACAAAAGGGAGTATAAATACTATTACTCCCTTTTGTGGTGGTTATTTCTAATACTAAAAGCCACCCTGCTGTTCCAACACAAAGGTCAACAAATTAGCCAATCACAGGGCAGCAAAATTGCAAAGATGACTGCACAAGGTCAATACACACATACTTGAGAGGAAGTAACAACCATTGCACATCCTTGGACACTGCTATAAAACCACCACAGAAGGGAGTTGAATAACATTTCATCAAGTTTGGTGCAATACAATTATAGTTTTAGTTATAATTTAGTAGTATAAACAATAACTTGAATGAGTACACCATCGAATACAGGATGACAGAGGGTTTCTCCTTCAGCAGTATTTTCAAGTCACTGAAGAAATCGTAAGTAGGCCTATGATACTTTTCTATTACTAGTCATTAAAACTGTTTGTATTCATATGTGTATAATTTGTGAAGCCAGAGCAGATGGGTAACCTCATTGGTATAACAACCGAAGATATCCTATTATCTTTGGTACTTTCTTCGCCCCTCTTCAATATATACAAGTCAATACTTAATTATTTATTGTATTTGTTGAAATGGTTTGCTCTAAACTTTGCAAACAATTTCAACACAAAATGACAAAAAGGAAATGGCAAAGGCAAAATAAATGGCCATTTTAAAAAAATATTAAGAGACAGACAAGTGTAATGAAATACACCATCTGATTCTAAAGAGAAACTTCAAATTTTGCAAAACTATCTTACTGTTTATTTGACGGGGTTATTAATTCCTTGATTTCCTTGATGTCATAATATAATTTGTGTATGGACATGCAGTGCTGATACTTAACCATTTTCAATAGGATGGTGATGTATCAATCCATTCAACCTGTAAAAGTCCATCCATATAAAATTATAACTTGGATGCATGTCATTTTCTTATACAGAGGAGTAATTCATGAAGCATATGATGCTCAAGGTAGACCCAAGGATGATGTTCTGAAAGAACCAACGCCGAAACGTCCAAAACTGACCACCAGAAACGAGCATATACCATCACAACATCAAGTAATCACCACCAGACTGTCGTCGAGACCGGATATTTCCGATGCCAACTTTAGAGTTTTAAAGAGTAGACCAAGGCAATTGATACAAAATGGAATCCAAAGGTATAAGCTGCTTGTGTGTTTAAATTATTATAGACTGGACTGGGTTAAAACCATGATTATGGAAAATATTGAGGGATCCCCCCCCCCCCCCCCCCGCATTACATACCGAAATACGCTCTAAAGCCAGTCTTGCACTTTCCGCGTGAAATGATACGCTGTGTGCTGCGTACAGAAACCAATGCACGCGTACATGCACATTGCGCTGCGTACTAAAATAATTTTACAAATCATTCTTTAGTTTATATGTGTAAAATCAAGAGCGCTGTTCTGTGCGTACGTAGTGCATGTGAACGCAGTTGCCTACGTGTAGCGCACACCAAAAGTAAACAAATCATTATTTGAATACAATGCGTTCTCAGCGACAAGGTCATTTGATTTGATTCCGTTCATTTGATCAGTTCAACACACTTATTTTGTTTTAATACAGACGGCGCATATTATTTTACAAGGAAAACAGGCACTAACACATGGAACCCACGTGTACGCTTATGGACAAAGATCCAGATCTTCTGCAACACAGCCAAAGTATGGAGATGGTATAATTATTGAGTTAAGTAATATTAACGTTGGCGTAGGCCTATTGAATTATGAGTTGATGAATGTTACGAAATGGCTCTAGTCATGAGCGTCAATCCATTTTGAAACTGGGGTAGGGTGGACGGGGATGACTTTTAATAATGTTGTTCTACTCAAACGTGGGGCATGTCACCCCTGCCCCCGCGAATGTTTACGCTCTTGGCATTAGTAACAATACAGTGCGTAAAGGCTATCGATTTCATGCACTACCAAATCTACTATTTTCATATGATATTATTAGCAATATTCATGCAACCTTTTCAACAAAAAATAAATACAAAAATAATAAATTATAATGCTGTTTAATCTCATCAACTCATAACGTTAAAGGCCTAATACATTTCAAAACAATTTGTATACATTGGCAGGCATGGATTATGTTACGAAAATCCTATTTCCAATAAATAAATAGTGCCTAAAACAGTGACCGAATTAAGGGGGAAACATGGTTGTCTAGCGGACATACAAGCAGGACATTTTGGTTGTCCATATAATGTTTTAATTTTTGTTTATAGTTTAACTTACTGTTCGTACAGTATGAATAGGATACATGTTCAGAAAGGCCCAAATTATTAAATTATGGAAGTACGATGAATGTCGATGATTAGATGGTTATTTGCCAACTCTGCCACGGTACTGAAACCCCCGAAACTTTTGAATTTGATTAGTATTTAGCTGTTGATTTTGTTTCATTCACGGTTCTGTGAAATATTGAATGTAAGGTTTTAACTTCTAGTAAGATATTTGGTTGTCCGGCGGACAACTGCAAAACAGCATTTTGGGCGTGACCATCTGCGTGCTGTGTGCATTTTGTTCGTTCAATGATGAATTAGATTATAAATACATGTTCAAGAGGTAGGGTCTATTTTACAACATATCCATACAGTATTTTCACTCACCCTATACAAAGGGTGAAATACCCTTCCCTTTTGTTACCACCCTTCACATTTTTTCTCAAGAGTGAAACATGTTGAATAGCTCATTGTTTCACTCCCCAAAACACAATGCGAGCACACGTTTTGGCCATCATGTTTTTGTTTTTCACCATTGAGAAATTAACTGCCATAAATAAGAAAGCTCAATGTGATTGTAATTACTTTAATCAAATCATCAATTTATGTTTTGCAGAAACTCAAAAGACAGCACTTCTTCAAGCTCTTAATCATCAGTAGATGTCACAACACCCGACACTTCCAACGCTCCTCTACTAGATGCCACAACACCCGACACTTCCAACGCTCCTCTACTAGATGCCACAACACCCGACACTTCCAACGCTCCTCTACTAGATGCCACAACACCGGACACCTCCAACACTCCCCTACTAGATGCCACAACACCCGGCACTTCCAACGCTCCTCTACTAGATGCCACAACACCCGACACTTCCAACGCTCCTCTACTAGATGCCATAACACCGGCCACCTCCAACACTCCCCTACTAGATACCACAACACCCGACGCCTCCAACGCTCCTCTACTAGATGCCACAACACCGGACACATCCAACACTCCCCTACTAGATGCCACACCCGACGCCTCCAACGCTCTTCTACTAGATGCCACAACACCCGACGCCACCAACGCTCCTCTACTAGATGCCATAACACCCGGCACTTCCAACACCCCCTTCTAGATGACACAACACCCGGCACTTCCAACACTCCCCTTCTAGATGCCACAACACCCGACACCTCCAACACTCCCCTACTAGATGCCACAACACCGGACACCTCCAACACTCCTCTACTAGATGCCACAACACCCGAAACATCCAATGCCAGTACTCACCAGACAGATGCCACAACGCCTGGTAATCAAGTGGAGCAGAATAGAACACAAACCACAACATCACAAGGAAGATTGGAAAGGGATCGGGCAAAACATGAATTACTGCCACCATGTAAGCATACATGTCGCAAAAGGTGTTTGGAGAATACCGTAGATACTCACCATATAGCACCTTTTTATCTCTGATATACAGGGCGCCATCTCGCGATCAAAACGGCTTTTAAAAACTTATTCTTAAAGGCACTTCCGAATCTCAAATGTTTGCCCCGGGCAAAAGTCATATGACTCGCTACATACCCGAGTTCCACGTACACGTATCATATAAACTCTATGATGCAATGCCGAAGAGTGGCTACAAACATCAAATGTGAACGAAATCCGTGTCTAGAAATGTTTCTAACGTCATTCTATTTATGTCAATGAAACCAGAGTTACAATCTGAAGCAGCATCGAATCAATTTTTAAGCGAGAACCCTATGTTAAAAACATACAAAACTATAAATTAAAGCATTATTAACTTCCAATTTATGGGATAGTAATAGTGTTCACAAACGATATTTGAATCTATTTATGTTGTATCACCAGTACAGTGCGCCGTTGGCTCAATCGGAAGAGCGTTCGGTTAATGATCGAAAGGCCGGGGGTTCGAATCCCACCGAGAATGTTTTTTTGTCTTCGTTAGTATCATATTAAATTTAGTAATTGTATATGTTGAGTTTGTTTATCGTTCCCCATAAAATGTGTGAATCCACGGACAAGATACTTTTAATTTGATTTGGAATGATTGCCTAAATTCAATCATTTGAATGCAGTTCTACTTTTACTTGTTAACGGTCAGCGTTGCGTAAATTGAATTATTGAGACCCTAGCCCCATTGTTACACAAATAATCTGGGAAGGTCAATTGCGCCATTATGAAAAGAGTCAATCGTTTCGTCATTGAATCGATATTCTGCTATGCCATGTTTAGGCCTACATGATTGTACGGTTATGTGCATGTACCAACATATTGAATTATTGCAATACCTCGCCCATAGTTACACCATGGTTATTCACGCAATACTCTGCAAGGCCAATTGTTATTGAAAGAAGCCAATCATCGTTGAATCGATTCTTATTTCCCATCTGATCTGTTTGTTCGTTTGAGACGTGGAATAATTTTTTATATTAATTGAATTGTGCGGTACGTTGCTTTCGCGGTTGCTTAGGCGAATATCAATTACATTTGCAAGATTTAAGACTTTGAGGGGGAAATTAAATATAAATTTGACGGACATCCAAAGCAACAATTGGAAATTGGATTCCAACAAAAATTGTAACATAATGGATGTTATCAATATTGGTTTAATATACCATTTGGTTGTAAAATAGCATATGGTGGAATGTCCAGATCCGCTTTATTTATCTGATCTTACAAGTATGATCAAGTCAGTCAATTTTCAACAATGTGTTCAAAACTATTGTACTTTGTTCATGATTGACTACTTATCTATTTTTGGGAATCGTATCCCGTGTTTGAGGCGAATACGTATTGTAATACTCACCATTTTTAAGTTTCATATCATGACTTGGCCAGTCAGACAGACTTTTGATTCATTTTATGAAACGGGACCCAGTGTTAGTGTTCTGTTGCCAATCATTTGTAGATTTGATAATGGTATATGGATAGTAGAAATTCCTACTCGCCATCATCACATTGCTCTCTTTTTAATCCATTTCACTTCCTTGATCCACCGTTTACACGTTCTTCATGTTTATTTATCATCCTAGCCTCCTCCTATACGTGACTGATTCTAGTAGTTGGGACAATAATCAATAAAGTTCAAACCGAACAAAATTGTACTACTTCTGTATAGATTACGCATAACGCACGAAGACGGCTGCGTCTGGTGAATATATTTTTTTTAAATTTGTTATCATAATTATAATTACATTTAACCGATGATTCTGATTTTTCAGATAATTGTTCAATGTTCGTCCCTTAGTACCGTTTTTCCTCCCCTTCCTCGCGCCTTCCTTTCAGTTCGCAATACATGTGAATTTTGGAATGGTTGGGATAATCAATAAAGTTCATACCGAAAAAATCGTACTACCTCGTATAGATCACTCTGGGACACCCTGTATACAAGGGCGTCAATTCCCTTTTGAAATGTGGGGGATGACATCGGCGTGGGGTCCAGGGTCCGCTTAGGGCCAGGGCCCCGGGGTGCCCCTAGGAGCTATCGGTTTTCTGGCGTTTCCAAGGCTCTGGGGGCTCTCATGGGGAATATTTTTTTGTTTAAAGTCACACATTTTCTTCTCGTACAGTTTTCTTTATTTTTTATCATATTGTAGAGAAAGTTGTTTGATACAAAAGCCTAAAACACTTTGAAAATACAGAACCTCTCATATTCAAATTCTAACTTAAACAAACATCCAAAACAAGAACATGGTTGTATGCTCAAATCCAAATTATTTTACTTCAAACATTAGTTTTTGTCATTGTCTTCAAACTCAACTAAATTTGGAAATACAAACTTCCCCTAATTGATAATGATAACCATAAATAATTCAACTTCAATAAATTACCCAACAATTCACAAATATTAAATTAAAACACCAAACATGACCATTTTTTTTAAATGCCCTATTGTATCATATGTCATACGTTGGGGGCGGATTAGTACCATAGAACAATACTGTAATGTGCCTTTCTTTCATATAGTATAACTGAGGATCATTGATTTTCAATGTCAAAACATTATTGTCTAAGCTGATGAAACGCTTACCAGATTTCGTTCTCATTTGTGTTGGAATCCAACACACTGTGCTGGTGCTTTGGATATTGATTCGCCTTGCAACCGCGAAACCCGCGAACCACACAAATAAATTTAGATACAAAATGATTCCACGCCCGGTCTATTTCAACGAAGCTACAAACATGACAAACAGATATTAAACGCAACGCTAAGCCTGTATTATTTTTAGACCTACATGCACATGTACATGCACCCGTATGAAGTACTATAATACATTAGTACATTCAAATTAAAACCTCATTGAATCTGTAAGAAAATCATTCTATTAAATAAAATGAAAATTATCTGGGATCAAAATAATATTATGATTGAACGATATTAAAATAATCTCTACATTTACTAAATATAATAATAACGGGAAAAACAAAACATTCTCTGTGGGATTCGAACCCACGGTCTTCAGATTATAAGTCTGAAGATCTACCGACTGCGCTAACGGAGCACTGGATGATAATGATAGGACAGACATAAATTCAAATGACAGTTGAACACTATCCTATAAATAGGAAGTTAAAATGCTTTATATTTCTATTTTTGTATGTATTTAACATGGGTTCTCGCCCAAAGAGTGATTTAATGTTGTTTCAGATTATAACTGTGGTTTCATTCAAATGAATAGAATGACTTTTCGAAACATTTCTAGACATGAATTTTGTTCGTACATTTTGCTGTTTGTAGCCAATCTTTCGGTACGCGAGCTATCAACATTGCATCATGGGGTTTATATGATACGTGTACGCGGTGCTCGGGTATGTAGCGAGTCATATGACTTTTGCCCGGGGCAAACATTTGAGATTCGGAAGTGCCTTTAAGAATAAGTTTTTAAAAGCCGTTTTGATCGCGAGATGGCGCCCTGTATATCAGAGATAAAAAGGTGCTATATGGTGAGTATCTACGGTATACCACAAGAGCATCGCACTGTCATCCATGATCAGCTATGGCAGTGAGATTATTCAAACAGACGAGCATGGATATTTTCCCAAATCAAATTAGTAGAACCTGCAAGACGACGAAGTGTTGGCAACGGCGAACCACGTGAAACCTCAAGGATAAACTCTCTTCCTTCCAATGAGGGTAATTCTACCACAGTGTGCAAAACCTTTTTTCTTGCTACCCTGGGTTACGCAAATGATAAGGTGATAACGACAACACTCAGTGTTACAGAGCCTGGTGACATTTCGACTCCTGCAGACAACAGGGGAAAGCACCCACCAGCCCACAGAATGAGCGATGAGTCTGCCAACAAAATAAAACAACACATCTTGTCGTATCACCCATCCGTGAGTCATTATAGACGAGAGCATGCACCGCTAAGAAAGTATCTCCCTCCAGAACTTAAGATATGTGACATGTTTCTGGACTTTAAAGAGAAACATCCCAATGTATGTGGTAGAGAGTCGTACAGGCAATAAATCAAGGTCATGAACATTGGATTTGTGAAACTTGGAGAGGAAGAGTGTGAGACTTACGTGGAATTTGACCTACACATCAAAAATGCAGACCATCCAGAAAACACAGAATCCACTTTGTGCGAAGGGCAAGAACGTCATAAGGAACGGGCTGGCGTTGCCCGCTCCTGGTACCGAGTGAATAAAGAGAGGGTAAGAACAGTTGATAAAGCCATATGCTCTGTAGACATGCAGAAGGTAATCATTCTCCCACGAATGACAGGATTGAAGACCTGCGTGTTTACCCGTAGACTCATACAATTTCACATGACGTTTACCCCACTAGGGGGGAAGAAATCAACCGACGATCCAATCATTGGTGTAGTTTGGACGGAGGATATCGCGGGCCGTAACGCAGAAGACGTCGCTAGCACGTACATCAAGTATATGAACAGTTGTAGTATGAGAGACCGCAAGAAGTTCACATTTTATATTATATATTTTAAAACAAAAATTGGACCATTTACACTGCTATGGTTGCCGAGGTAAATAAGCAAGGGGGCCGATGAGATAGTATTCAGATATCTGGAGACCGGACACACCTTCATGTCCGCGGATTCCTTCCATGCTGAAGTAGAGAAGGGCATGCGAGAGCGTAAGCAGATTTACGACACCAATGATTTCACAGAAGTCATCAACAAGAGGGGATCCGCGGAGCAAATGGAAGTTTCCGACTTCATTGTATTTGAGAATGGTGTAAGCCAAGGCAGATATACCAACAAGCCAATCCTGCGGCAGGTACAGGAAGCCAGATTTGTGAGGGGCTCTACCATGCTGTACTGGAAATTGCCTATGGATGATGGGGAATACCAATCTGGAGAGTTTCTCAAGAAGAGGACAGCGGAGAAGATCCTAAGAGATACCCCACAGGCTGCCTTCCCCCATATCGAGAAAGCCAGAGGAATCCAAGAGAGAAAGAAGATCGACATTCTGACAAAACTATGCCGATACATGCCGATCAATCGCCATACTTTCTGGGAGAGAATGGCTGTAGACGACCGAGCTGTTGATCTTATTGACAATCACTCAAGCTGCCCTCAACATGAACTCTTAGAAAAAAAACTCCATCCTGATTTGCCAAAGCCTGACTAGTGTGTCTTATACTAAGTGATATTCACTTTTGCGTTTCTCCTTCCAACGGACCTTTTGTTGATAACTTTCTGGCCGTGATTTCATTGATTAGTTTCCAACTTAAGCCATGTTTGGAGTTGATATGTGCAGTCTCTACTTCCTGAATCTTGCCATTCAAATGCTCTGACATAACTAGGTTGTAGGTGTCCTCTAGTTTCTTTTTGCAGACTTATAACCCTCTCTTCTATCATCAGTGGTGTTGTTCTGGTACTTATCTTATGAATCACTGATGTTATCCCTTGCCTTTATGACCCTAGTATCACTTGAGAAGTTTGTCTTATGGGCTCTTTTCTTAACCGGTACAACCATTTCTGCTGCTTCCTTGTTGGCCTTTATGAATCGTTCATACTTCTCAGATTCCTCCTCATTTTTCAATACTTCAAACCTGTTGCGTACTTCAACTGAGTATCGTTCCTGCAGGCTTGTGTCAGTGCTTATTGCCTTCCAGTCATACTGTTTCTGTCTAGGGATTGCTTTACTTATCCTCAGACTTAGCTTGATTCGAGCCGATACAATTCTGTGATCTGAGCCGACACTAGCAAAGGTGTTATATGCTTCAGCATTCATTAGACTGTTCTGCCATTTCCTTCTAACAAGTATGTAGTCTAGTTGGTTTTTGCTCCAAACAGGACTTATGTAAGTCCACAATAATTGTCCTTTCCTTTTCTGAAGCCGAGTATGAGAAATGATAAGGCTCTTCTCTACTGCAAGCTCAACAAGGTTTTTTCCATTTCGGTTGGTTTCACTGTGGTATGTATACTTAGCATCTTCCGGTCCTACCCTGGCGTTAAAGTCGCCAACTACCATAAGCACATTATGAGCGGGGATAGAGTATATTGCTCTCCGAAGGTTGTCATAATGTTCCTCAATGATGTCCTCATTTGTTACATTAGTAGGGCAGTAGTTGACTATGGCTGTGTTGCTGGGTTCCCCTAAAAGTTTGCTATAAGTATTCGTTCTGTATGTGCCTGTATATTTGCTAATGAGCTTTTTGATTGAGTGTTCAATACAAGGCCAACTCCACCAGTTGCTGCTCCTATGCTATTCTTGGTGGCTGATGTTGTGATGAGTGTCTTTCCTAGGATGCTCTCATATCTGAATGTTTCATCATGGATGATACGATGTTCTTGTATACCCAGCACTTCAATGTCCTGTTCTATGAGATTTGAAACTAGCTCCTCTCTGCATCGTTGCTCCCTTATTGTCCTAACATTCATGGTGGATATCTTATTTAACTTTCTTACAATTGATTATGTTTCTCCTCGTGCAGGCACCATATTCAGGCTTGCCCCTTCCAGAAGAATTTAAGGACAATCCGTCATGTGAAAACGGAATGGGACGGTGAAAGTGTAAATAATTCTAGTCATTTCAACATATTAAAGTACCACATACATTCACTGGTCTTAAACACACATAGCTTCAAACGACTTGGCGCACATGAGTATTCCTGTACTATAAATGCATTGCTTTAAAACTCTTAATGTCGATCGTGCTTTTAATCCCAATAATAACACCACGACTATGGTTAGAACCATGATTGGCAACAAACGTACCACCTCATTCTGTCCCCCAAGTATCGATATCATTATCATTACAGTATACACTGTGCTATGTATGCTGATGACACCCAGTTTTATGTGCTATTCCATCCTTCAGACAAAACCATCGATCTTCAGAAACTGCAACGATGTGTTGATGACATTAAAACGTGGTCGGTTTTGAACAAATTAAAGTTCAATGATAGCAAGACAGAATTCCTTATGCTTTGCTTCCCGTTTTGGGCCCTCGGATCCTGTACCTACAGTTACTATCGGATCATCATCAGTAATTCCTTCTGCTGTTGCCCGTAATCTTGGTGTCGCCTTCGACAACGATCTCAGATTGACACAGCAAGTCAACAGCATCTGTCATTCCGCAGCATTACCCATTTATAGAATTGGTCAAATTCGAAAATATCTTGATATGAAAACCACAGAAAGACTCATCCACGCATTTGTGACGTCACGCATTGACTACTGTAACTGTCAACTTTATGCCTTACCACAATATCTGATTGGTAAGCTTCAGCGTGTACAGAATTCTGCGGCTAGGTTCACTGCGATGAAACGCAACCACGTCAGTGACATATTGAGAGACCTTCACTGGTTGCCAATCACCGAACGCATTGAATACAAGATGCTGCTTATAACTTACAAATGCCTTCATGGTCTGGCCCCTTCTTACCTGACAGAACTCTGGAAGAAACACGATCCTCCACGGACTCTTAGATCTTCATCCATGGACCTGCTGGATCCACCACGTGCAATTCATACCCGTACGTATGGCGAGCGTGCGTTTTGTGCAGGTTGAAGCACTACCTTTTCACTCGTTCGTAATTTGGCAAATCTGTTTCTATATTGACTTTTGAGCTTCAATTGTGTTTTGCCTTTTACTCATGTATATATTTTGTTAATTTGTTATGGTATTTTATGATTGTGTAGGTTGTGAAATTTTCTTATTTTTAGTTTTTAATTCAAATTTTTAATTTATTGATTTTATCTTTGTGCGGCGCATTGAGTTTCCTTGCGGCTACGACCCAGTAATGGTTTCAGCTCGCCAATTCTTGACAAGAAATACGCCCGGTATTACGGGTCTCTTGAATGCAATGGCTAAACATATGGGTACCAACGGGCCACCTATGAACTTGCGGTTAATTCGAGATTGGACCAATGCAGTCAGATGCCTGCCAAAAAAATCACGGCTTTGTTTGTGCCCGCACGTCGTATACCGAAATGTTAAGAAGAAAAAATAAAAATAGGGTCATTTGCAATTCGCCATTGTGGTAGATTGCCTGCACCAATCTTAACAAACGTAGGCTCATTTTGAAGGGGAGGTCCTATTTTATCAGGACATAGTTTCCGTTTTAATCTAAAAAAAATTGAATTCGTCGTAGCAAAATAAATTGTGAACAAGAAATCTTCCTACAGTATTAAACTTGTTTAAAACTATGTTTACAGGGTGAGTCAAAAAGAAGTTGTACGGGAATTAATATTTGTTTAAAAAAAAAAAAGACAAACCAATGAGGCACGTATTCAACGAGCAACTTATTCTGCTCGTATGACAAAAGAAATCATTGAAATCGATCAAGTATATCAGGAGCTATGCCTGTTTTAATAAAAAAGAACACCTTTTTTAGCTGTCCACGGAACGGTTTAATTCTCTTGAAATCTATCCACTCCAAGTGGGCAGCAAAAATGATTGCTGATGTTTGGCCTCTAAGGTGTCTTAACTGTTTTAAATGGGCTTTAAATGTTTGATCATTTTCTTATTGTAGTCACTGATTATTTATTTTATGCACACCATTCCCACCTGTGTTTGAAACTCTTTAATCTCATTTGAATATGAATGCCCGTGTGTAGATTTTGCTGCCCATTCCGAGTGGATAGATTTAAAGAAGATTAAGCATTCTGTGGACAGCTAAAAAACGGGTCTCTTTTATTAAAACAGGCATAGCTCCTGATATAATTGATCGATTTTAATTATTTCAATTATTCCTTTTGTCATATGAGCCAGCCAGTAGGGAGGTCACGCTGGATGTCATAATTTGTTATACGCGAGAAAACAATGTAGTCGCAGTGACTGCAATATTTGCTAGAAATTGTTTCGGAAAATGGTCTATTTGGGCATCTCAAAAACTGAGAAACGTGTTAAAAATCATGTAGAATTTGAGAGGAGGGTCAATAACATCCGCAGAACGGTAAAATGTATAATTTTAAACACGTTTTGTGACCAAATTGATGTCGTAAACTGTTGGAAAATTCACAGGAATTACAGAATTACAGGAATCCTAACTCATTCTAAACCTCACTAAATCATGAAATGAACCCTCGTCTACAAAAAAGTCCATGTACGTATTGCTCTATCTGCTTGGAGATAGCAAAGACCACGGAAACTCCATAGCTTCATACCACGGAATGAAATCCGCCATAGACATACATGACGAAAATCGTACAGATTTGCACTGCAGTCCTCTGTGTAGGGAGTGTTGACAATAGCAAGGTCGTTAGCCTATTGTGTTTGTGCATGTTTGTGACGACTGACCCCGTTTAACAATCTTCATAGCTTTCATATAGGGCTTGGGTGACCTAACTATTGACTGGAGCGGAATAGGTTGCTCTTTGATTACATGCCTCATTGGTTTGTCAATTTATTTATTTTTGGTATATTTTTAAACAAATATTCACTCCCGTACAACTTCTTTTTGACTCACCCAGTATTTGTAATAAATCTGTGGACAGCAGTTAGCGCCACGGCTTATATTAACCTACTAATTTCAGAAAATCACGCAAATGGAGATTGTCCCGAATGTGACCTTGTTAGAAATAACACGTGAATATACAATAACACATGACTCCGGATCCGACTTTGACTGTACAAGAATTGCTCCTAAAAGGGAACATACTGGCACACGCTACGGTTCAGAATATAGTTACATGCCAATGCGACTAAAAGGGGGGAGTTAGGGTGATTAAGGGTGTGTGTGGTTAGGGGTGGATGCTAGTGGATGGGGGTAGTGGGGGCACAGGGTACTACTAAAATAATACATTTAATATTTCATATAATATAATATGCGGGTTATCGGGGTTATCTAATACATGTACTTCAACGAATAAATGTCGTAATTCTGTGTGATTAAATGTTCGCAGAATTTCGACAAATAAATTTTGTAATGTACGTGTGTTGTAATTTTCGTGTGATTACATTTTCGCAGGATTATATTTTCGCAGGATTAAATTTTCGGGCAATTACATTTTCGCGCGATCAAATTACATGCTAGGATGATGAAAAAATGGCAGGTTTTATGAGGGGGATATCGGGGGTGTTATAAGAGAGCACGCAGGGTACTGTATTTAAAATAATATTGTATGGGGGAGGTATCGGGGTCTTAATAATAAAGAGAGTTTGGTACCAAAATATTTATTAAAATATAATACATGTATATATTATCAACAAATAAATGTTGTAATGTTCGTGTGATTACATTTTCGTGTGATTACATTTTCGCAGGATTAAAATTTGGCAGATTTTAGCGGGGGGTATCGGGGTGTTAAAAGAGATAGGTACAGGGCAAAAGTGCCAACATATTTAATAATATATAATACAATATGTACTTCAACAAATAAATATTGTAATTTTCGTGTGATTAAATTTGTGTGTGATTACATTTTCGCAGGATTAACATTTTCGGGCGATTACATTTTCGCGCGATTACATGTTCGCGTGACGATTTTTAGTGTGATTAAATTTTCGCAGGAATATCATTTTCGGGAAATTCAATCTTCGCGGGATTACATGTTCGCGCGATGAAACAATTGGCAGGTTTTATAAGGGTAAATATCGGGTACCAAAATATTATATATGGTGGGAGGGTACCAAGGGTACCTGCTTTCGGACCGACAATTGCTCACTGAACATAACTTACAATGACTTAGTGTAAATGCTAACTAAGCAGTGGTTGATTTATAAAAAAAGGAAAATCAAACAAAATGAAAGGTACTTCGCCCGACAATATCTCTGTCGTCGCGTGGCAAAACTTATTTTGTGTTGTTAGTCACTAACATTGAATTTCTAGACTTGAAATTCTACTATATTTTGTCTATATCTCACAAATATATCAGTGATCATTCTATGTCAACAGGGAAATGCGCCCTATTGAAACTCGATAAAAGCTTGCTCCATATCCGACATTTAGAATGATAAATTTCAAAACTAGGAAAGTGTATCTTATTAAAATCTGACAACTAATTGTCTTGATGAAAGTTGTATAGACCATGTGCTTTATTCCGTTTTGGACTAAAGGACACGCGGCATTAAAAGTTCTAGTCTTAGAATATGTTAGGCTCATAAACTTATATGAGGCTTGATGGGTAATGGCAGTTATATTTATCTTACGATAAATCAAAAAGCGAACTGGCTTATCGAGAGTTATTAAACGATGACAGAAGGCTTCTCTTGCCTACTTTAAACGATGATGGATGGAGGCGACTTGTTGTGGTTCACCCAGTAATTCATGACTATGAAACTTCAGGTATATAAAACTGTTTGCTAAAAGAAAGCTCGCTTGCTTTAGTTTAAAAAATTATAATAGTCCAATACTATGGACTAAAATACGGAAAACGAAGAGCCATTCAAAACTATGAATGTCCGATATACAATTAGCTTAGTATATCGAGTTCTCTAAACTTAGAGTGTCTTCTCCCCTGAGTTTTAGCTGCTAGGGAGGAGACAAAATAAATTAAGAAAGTACTATGTACAGAGACTTCTGTAGTGGAAAGGCCAACCATGTTTAAGATAAAACAAGTGGTGACGGCATGCAGAATAAATAGCTAGACGCGCGTTTCGACTCTCATGAGTCTCATCAGTAGCGGGCTGCTGTTAAGGTCAACCATGGCAGGTACCTGTCATGGGTCAACTGACCTATGCCTACATACACAAGTTACTATAAGCAAGTACAGGGCTGAACTTGCCCATTACTTACAGATATAAAATGTTATGCAACGAGCGAGATAACTTTCGCTGATCGGAACCAAACTAGGGCCCTGAAATTTCGCGGACAATCTGCCGCTAAGCCTATGGTACAGTTTGTGGCACAAGCCTGACACTGTAATGGATGTTTTCCGAGTTCAATTTCCAATAGTAAAACCACCTCTTGGTTAACTACAGCAATGGCGACCATGTTCTTCCTCCTGTCTAGTCACTAGTACACTACACATTGAGAAGAAAATGTAGCGGCAGCCAAAAATGGCCGCGATCGATCCAAGCAAACAATGGATGCCACTTAGTATCATCATAAAAAGATGAAAAGGCTGGTAGTCTTACCAGTCCGATGTTAATCACATACAAAACACGTGCATGTTTGCGCCTCCATTAATTTAGTATTAAAATAAATTATTAGAATACTTTCTTTCTCTTAAATAGAACACTTTCTATTTTATTTGTTTCATGTTAAATAGAACACTTTCTATTTATTTATGTCATTAAATAGAGAACTGTCTATTTATGTTGATTATAAACTCCTGGTTAAAATATTCAAGACTTTGAATGTATTTGACTGACTAGTCAATCTGGAAAACATGCCAAACACTTAAAATGAAACTTTCTAGGTTCAATGCAGCAACCATCAGCCATGTAGGAAAATGCGTATTCTACTTCAACAAAGTAGAGAAAGAAGAGCTTGAGGAATCAAACATCACATAAGTCATGCATAGTAGCCTTTCATTTTACACGTGCCCAAAAGGGTCAACATGTCGCACAATTTCAAGCTGAAATTGAAAAGTATGTAAGAGCAAATTGACGAGACCTATTTAATAACATTTTTCGTTTGATTTAATTTTCGGGCAATTACATTTTCGCGCGATTAAATCTTCGCGTGGTGAAACAAATAGCATGTTTTATGGGTGGGTATCTGGGGTGTTGGATAGGTACAGGGCAGAATTGCCGAAATATTTAATAACATATAATACAATATGTATTTCAACCAAGAAAATATTGTAATTTTCGTGTGATTAAATTTGTGTGTGATTAAATGTTAGCAGGATTAACATTTTCGGGTAATTACATTTTCGCGCGATTACATGTTGGCGTGACGAAACAATTGGCAGATTTTATGAGGGGGGATATTGGGGGTAATATAAGAGATAGGTACCGGACAGGGGTACCAAAATGTTTACTAACATTTTTCGTGCGATTTAATTTTCGGGTAATTTAAATTTAGAGATAGGTACCGCATATTGTATTATTCTTATATTGTAATGTAATTTCAGTGTTGTTATGTTATCTGTTAAGCGCTTTGAGACTTCGGTGGGAGGCGCTTTAGAAGCACCGTTTTATTATTATTATTATTATTATTATTATTATTACCGGGCAGGGGTAGCAAAATATTTAATTACATTTTTCGTGTGATTTAATTTTCGGGCAATTCAATTTTCGCGTGATAAAAAATTAGCAGGTTTTATGGGGGCGGGGGTATCGGGGGTGTTAAAAGAGATAGGTACAGGGTAGGGGTTTCAAAATATTTAATAAAATATAATAAATGTGCTTCAACAAATAAATGTTGTAACTCGTGTGATTAAATTTCCGCAGGATTAAAATGTTCGGCCAATGTTGGGTGATTACAAGTTCGCGTGATGAAACAATTAGCAGGTTTACTGATTACTATCATAACTGCGTGCTATCTGAACGAGCCAGATGAATGGTTCTGGAGTGATAACCGCAATTTGCGGGACAAAGGGTGTGACTAGCTGTGAAGAATAAGAGTCTTAGCTGATTAGCTGTGAGTTTTTTCAGTGCGTAATCATACACAAATCAATGAGATCATATACCTAGTGCAACTTTGCTGTTGTTATGCGCGGTCATTGAAATCGCCATAACTGTAAAAGTATCCATTCGATTTTGTTGAATGAGGTATCAAGCTGCGGAAAAGAAATTTGCTCATCTAATGTATATCTCAGATTTTGGTACCGATTATATATTTTGAATTATCCAACCTCAAAGCACCTGGTCAGGGACTTTATGTGCTAGGTGTACGACGATTTAGCCAATTGAAGATGGATTTGTGTTTCTTGAGGTCCCGCTATCCATGAACATTCAGTGTAATGAAATTATAAAACATTGGAACTAATCCTGAGACCTTATGAAGCCCACATACAGTACAATAGTAATCCATCATAAACCACATCCTAATAATTATAATTATAACAATAATAATAACGATAGCGATAATAATGCCCGGTTCGGATGATGTGTGAACAGTATGTACATGAAGAATACAATCCTTCAACGATCCAAGACGTAACAACAACAAATACTTAAAGATGACTCACTAGGGCAATGGGATTATCTTGCTCAAGGTCACGCGTTATGAACTTGCCTCCCAGTTATTAGTAAAAAAGGGATGGCAGTAATCGGAGGTTTTACGCGCATAAACAGGACAAATGCAAGGTCACATGTTCATTGTTTATATATGATTGTGTCAATCATCTTGGTTAATCCTGTGGCTGATGAATACAAATGTATAGTTTAGTGGGGTCACTGTAATATTGAGCGCAGCACAGCAATTTTTAAAACGCTCAATAAAACTGGTGTACAGAAATGTTATCAGTAAGGGGTCGTCAACAGTTATTGCCCTTTTCACATACGTACAGGTCGTTAATTGGTACCCCAGGCTTAATTTTTTTCTCCATCAAATATGTTGCAGTCTTACCGGTTAGCTACACAGACTTTATACGTAGCTCAAAATGTGAAATCATATCCAAAAATCAAATCGGGACACATTTTATGGTGTCCGTTATTTTTTAGGCTAAATTGCCCGATTTTTTTCCTGCGTTAAATGTGTTGCAGTTTGACCGGTTAGCTACACAGACTTTATAAGTAGCTCAAAATGAGAAATCATATCCAAAAACAAAATTGGGACACATTTTATTGGTGTCCGTCATTTGTTAAGCTAAATTGCCGGACATTTTTTCTCCGTCAAATATGTTGCGGTTTGACCGGTTAGCTACACAGACAAGACTTTATACGAAGCTCAAAATGTGAAATCAAATCCAAAAAATCAAATTGGTACACATTTTATGGTGTCCGTCAGTTTTTAGGCTAAATTGCTGGGAATTATTTTCTCCGTCAATGTGTTGTGGTTTTGACTGGCTAGCTACACAGACTTTATATGCAGCTCAAAATGTGAGATCATATCCAAAAAATCAAATTGGGACACATTTTATTATGTCCATCTATTTTTAGGCTAAATTGCTGGCAATTCTTTTCTCCGTCAAATGTGTAGCGGTTTGACCGGTTAGCTACACAGATTTAATACGTAGCTCAAAATGTGAAATCATATCAAAAAATCAAATCAGGACACATTTTATGGTGTCTGGCATTTTATAGGCTAAATTGCAGCCAACCTTTTTCTCCGTCAAATGTGTTGCGGTTTCGACCGGTTAGCTACCCAGACTTTATATAGCTCAAAATGTGAAATAATATCAAAAAATCAAATTGGGACACATTTTATGGTGTCCGACATTTGATAGGCTAAATTGCAGCCAATTTTTTTCTCCGTCAAATGTGTTGCGGTTTCGACCGGTTAGCTACCCAGACTTTATATAGCTCAAAATGTGAAATCATATCAAAAAAATTCAAATCGGGACACATTTTACGGCGTCCGTCATTTTGTAATCGAAATTGCTGGCAATTTTTTTTCTTCACCAAATGTGTTGCGGTTTGACCGGTTAGCTATGAAATAATATCCAAAAAATCAAATCGGTACACATGTTATGGTGTTTGTCGTTTTTACGAGGCTAAATTCCTGGCAATCTTTTTTTTCTCGTCAAATGTGTTGCGGTTTGACCGGCTAGTAACTCTAAATTGCCAGCAACTTTGTTTCTCTGTCAATGTGTCAAGGTTTGACCGGTTAGCTACACAAACTTCAAACGTAGCTCAAAACGTTAAATCATATCCAAAAATCAAATCGGACACATTTTATTGTGTCCGTCATTTTTTAGGCTAAATTGCTGGCAATACATTTTTTCCGTTAAATGTGTTGCGGTTTGACCGATTAGCGACACATACTTCATACGTAGCTCAAAATGTGAAATCATATCCAAAAAAATATCAAATTATTGTGGCAATATTTTTCTCCGTCAAATGTGTTGTGGTTTGACCGGTTAGCTTCGCAAACTTAATATGTAGCTCAAAATGTGAAATCATATCCAAAAAACAAATCGGGACATATGTTATGGTGTCTGTCATTTTCAGACTAAATTGCCTGTAATTTTGTTTCTCTGTCAATGTGTCACAGTCGGGGTCACAATTTGACCGGTTAGATACACAAATTTCATACGTACTTCAAAAATGTAAATCATATCCAAAAAATCAAATCGGCACATTTTATGGTGTCTGTCATTTTTCAAGGCTAAATTGCTGGCAATTATTTTCTCCGTCAAATGTGTTGCGGTTTGAACGGTAGCTGCACAGATTTTATACGTAACTCAAAATGTGAAATAATATCCAAAAAATCAAATCGGACACATTTTATGGTGTCCGTCATTTTTTTGGCTAAATCGCTGGCAATTATTTTCGTAATCCCGGGACCCGGGTTTTTTTCAGGTGGGACCCGAAATTCCCGAAATGTCTATAAACATTTCATTCAGAAATTATCCATAATTTCATTTATCAAATTATAAAAATATAATGACTAAATAAGCTTACTTAAAATGAAAAAAAAACACCTTGTCGGCTAAATCACGATTATTTAATGCAAATGCAACAAAAAAAAATTGTTTGATTGTCCATAGATCACTTTTAAAAGTTGGGTAGGTCGGTCGGGAAAAGTTTTTTTTTTTTTTTTTTTTTTTCTCACTTGCCCTTTTTTTCAGGTACCAAAAGTAAAATGAGATGTACTTGTTGTGGTAACCAAAATGGGGAACAAAATCTTTAATATTTTGATGAGTATTTTCATTTTCTCAACACTTAAAAAAAAATGAAAAATGAAAATTTCGATTTTCGACTTATATTTGCAAAAAAATGAAATTTTCAAAATAAAATTGAAATTTAAAAAAAAAAAAAAAAAGTTTGTGAGTCGGAATGATTAAGAGGGTCGGGCGGACGAGGACAATCAAACAAAAATTTGTTTGCCTAATATTAGTCTCAGGTCTAATGACATTAGAGTCGATGAGTTTCGAAAATCAGAGATTAACACTCTTATCTATTCTAAGATCCTGAACCTTTTTGGAGCATATTTATTTTTATAGTAAATTGACTATAATTTAGTATTAAAATGTGTGAATGCTAGGTTTTCCCGATGATAGTGTCTCTGTCTTTGCAAGTGATAACTTTCCCTTCCTGCCAATTCTTGATGTGTTTTGTAAGCCCGCTTGTAAGCATGCGCTGTACGTACCGCTATTTAGCTCTGGAAATTATTAGCTCTCTATGGCAATGCTTCTCGGCACCAGGCCGCGTATTGACACAAATATACAATGCAATGATGGGACGTAAACACATGGATACCGTAATATAGGAGGGGCCCATCCAGGACACCACCTGGTTCGCTTGTTCCCCTATACGATTTGCCATTATTCGAGGTAATTGAGCCTGGAAATATATCCCAGCATGCGTCACCATTAGGCAGTCTCTGATGTCAGGGTCCAAGGTTATAAATAGACTATTATACGTAACGCAATGCGCAATGCAACGCAGTACGCGGGCGTCGTGACAACGAGACAACAGCTGCAGGGCGGAGGAGAGAAAATCAAAACAAACTGGGGGCAGAAGGAAATACGATGGAAACAGGACGGAAGGGCTGTGGGCCTAAGGGCCGAATGCCAATTCGGAGTTCTGGATTATAGACGTGAATGAAACCAAGAGTGAAGAGCCCAGGAAGATTATACCTCATGGAGTTACAATATACTCAGAGAACTTGAGAACTGTAATCCAGGGTACCTCTGCGGCAGATACATACCATGAAAAGTGGATAACTGTTTGAACTGTTTGAACCTTACTTCGAAGAATATGCGGCAGATTCATAACAGGACATTGACAAAATGGAGAACTGTCTTGATATTTTATACGTCGGAGTTGGATGGCAAACCGCCGTACCTGAAACAAATACGAACGATAAGTGCACTTAATCCTCTTCTGTAATCAGTGATCACTGACCGCGATAGCGCATTGCGTTGCCAAGTTCATCATACTATGCTATGTCTGTTATATTAAATTGTTGTTAATTTAAAGTCTGTCTAGATTAAAGTGTTTCAGTGAACTCGAGCTAACCCGGCTCGTGACATCTGACATATGCTAAAACTGGAGTTCACAGTGCACATTCGTAAACACGTAATAGTGTTACTCTAGTGGCTGTGTACGAGATTGTTGTATACTAAAAAAACATGAACGTATCATATGCCTATTCTCCGGACTTATAAATGCTTGTAACTAAATTACCTTGAAAGATAGAAAATAGTCACGTATACAGAAATGTAGGTATAACTCTAAGGACAATATTTTGGCTGACGATCATATGTCGAGGCCTACTTGTAAAGCTACAATGTTAGTCCGAACGGGTGGCTATTGTATACAAGATAATCGCCATTTTGAATTATTTGTCTTCAGCACATTTACGCGACTGCGCAGTATTTTACATTTGCGGCATACTTTTTCCATTGACGCAAAGCATTTCGGGATATTGAAAACGGACACAATTTGAATGTAAATTTAAGTATGTATATCACGCTCAATTAAAAAAAATAGAGGGCCGACAACTTTAGCATGGTAATGCCAAAAACTGGCGTCACTCGTGGGTGAACGTGTATGCAGTATCCGGTGGCTTCACGGTTATTTGCGTGAAACCTAATGGGAATCAGAAACATGTAGTAAGCACAACAATCTGGCCACCAATTATACTCCTGGAACGCATGCGCTATATCAAACGGCATATAATAATTATAGCCCTAGGAGCGTAACTTAGAGCCTACATTTCAATACCGCCATGGCTTAGCGTGAGATTCAATGTGGGTCAGAAATGTGCCATAGTAACGAGCCCAAAATACCTTAGCAACGCCTTCTTTTTTAATGTAGGCTCATGCAGTAGGTTGAAATCAAATACACATTATATCACACTTTCGCCTATCTAAAAATGAAAATACCAAGAGACGGACAATTTAATTACGGTGATTTTGACACCTTGTTTGTTAAAATCGATAAAGTATTGTTGTCGCGGTATGTGCTTACAGATTAAAAGTGCCATTTCCATTGTTGCATTAACTCCTATTGATCTCTCTGATTCAGCGTGAAGATAATAGGGGGAATTTTGATAGTTTGTCCATGGCGATGACCTGTCCTGTCTGTCTTTTCGGACCTTCTGAGCATTTGGAGTTTTAAATTCATCCTTTTTAATTGTAAAGAAGTACGCCTGTCATCCCCATTAAATTTGTCCCGGATTATGCTAATCAAGTTTACAGCACAACAAGAACAGCTAATCAAAATTCCCGCTATTCCCGCGTTACTTTTTTTGATGTCTTTATATATTTTAGTGTGTTACTTATGGAAAGAGGCACTCAAGTTATTTCCTTGGCCTATGTAATCATGTAGGTTTACTAAAATCATGTTTTAGGTGATTGAAATTGAAAATTCGTACTGGGAAAAAGATCACCTCTGTGATATTGTCATTCCACAAATTATCATCAAATTATTTGAGGATTCAGACCAAGACGCAGATTCATCGGACTCGAGTGATGTCGAAGATAACTGTTCGTAGTTGGTAAGTTAACATTGATGATATGCATAACTACATATTTATTATTGCAGGCCAAATTTAAAATGCGCGTGTAACCATGCATGATACGTCCACGGTGTACAGTCATCAAAAAAGTACCTATACAGAAAATAAATGGGCTTTTAACTCTAAATATATGTATCCTTACCTAACAAAT
This sequence comes from Ophiura sarsii, assembly GCA_035610835.1. NCBI lineage: Eukaryota > Metazoa > Echinodermata > Ophiuroidea > Amphilepidida > Ophiuridae > Ophiura > Ophiura sarsii. Next base: position 80,262 of record JAYJML010000074.1, read on the forward strand.
ATTAATTATAAAGTTGTTGAGAAATTTATCTTCTTTATTATTGAGGAAGTGACACTCCAAAATGTAAGGTGAAGTCTGATTTTCATTTCCACATTTGTCTTTTCTACACGCGGACCAAGCTACGGGTACATTATCGATTACCGTTGGATAGTATACAAATATGGACTGCTCATGAGGGAAATGGGGTGAAATATTGCCCCGAGGTGATCTGGAGACCGTAAGCCTACTATTTTCCCTAAGCCTCCGGCTTCGGGAAAATAGTAGGCTTACGGTCTCCAGATCACCGAGGGACAATATTTCACCCCATTTCACGAATAAAGAGCAGTCCATATTTGTTTTATATAACGCATGGAAAAATTCACACTTGAACACATCTTTCTTAGTGAATATGCTAGTCGATTCTCGACAAAATAAAAAATAAGCTTACTTTTTAAAGTTAGTTTACTCCGAGTCCGAGCAAGTCGCCGAGGAATAATTACTCTGATGCTGAACTCATCTCATCGATAGAGGTCTAGACCTCGTTGCAGAATGCCCTCAACCTCAGGTGAATTGACAACAAATATTTATGATTCATAACTAAGATTCAATGAAATGTTAATTCAGCCGATAAAAGATCTGTGCCAAATAATAATAATGCAATGCAGACGACTTGTTTACTTGTTTTGAAGCGATTCCTCTTTTGCTGTGCACTGAGCGGAGTCCGTACACGCAGATGGTGGTGGAATCGATTTATTGTTTATACCGAGTAGGGCCTTCTAGCATTCTAGCGGGCCTTCTAGATTTGTAGAAATTAGAGAAAACTTTATGTAGGATGACGATCACATTCAGGTTTTATACAGGGTCTCTTAAGACGCTCCATGCCGGGATCGCACGAGCCTACGAAGGAGGGCATTTTTGGTCTATTCAAAAAGTACTATTGACCGCCCGGTCAATAGTACTTTTTGAAAGACACAAAATGACCGGGAATGACGTCAAGCATGAAATAGGCCAAAATATTTTGTGTTGTGTAATGTATTATCCACCAATCAGATGTCTAGAATATTTTCATGGGTTATACAATCGGCGATATTGCTCCGCTGGACCAATATGCCACACACACGCTACCTGTCATAGTCTCTCATGTGTTAAAAAGTAAAATGCGAACATGAAAATTGTGACTTGTCACTTGACCTTAGATTTTGGAGTGTAACTTTTTCAATATTCAACCGATCCTAGCGTGCAATATCTCATATTAAAGAAGATAAATGTTTCAACAACTTTATATTTAATACTTTTAGGTAGGATATATATATTTTGAGAGATAAAAGTCTATTTATTACCTGTATAGTTACTTATTTTAATGACTGTATAGTTTTTCATTCTGGCCTGTTACAGGATCGAAGGTATATCGATTTATTCGGGAAACAGTTTACTACCTCTCCCGAAGTGTGGAAAGGTCCAACACTTTAAATGCGGTGACACATTTGCTGAAACCGATTATAACTTTGTGCGAAAAAATAAGTTGATCGCATCTTCCATTTTTCTTTGGTGACCATTTTTGCTGCACGAGCAAATGGATTTTCACTTGAAATTGCACACATCTCATTTTCATATTTGAATATATATTTAAATTCATATTTGGAACATTATAAGCAATTCATAGCGTGGGTAAATGTAAATTGATTATGTTAACTTCTCATTCTCTTCGACTACTACTACTACTTTTGACACCATAAACCACCAAATACTGTTGGAGCGTTTCTCAAATAAATATGGATTCACAGGTTCTGCACTTTCTTGGATTAAATCAAATTTCACCAACCGTTCACAATCTTTCTTTATGGTCGCGAGTCATCGGTTCATGTTCCCCAAGAGGTGTTCCTCAAGGGTCAGTATTTGGTCCTTTAGGCTTCACCATGTATTCATCTCCATTAGAAGATATCATCGATTCTAATGGCATTTCTAAAATGATTTATGCTGATGACACTCAGATATATATTGTTTTAAATCAAATTGATGATGACAGAGTAGGTGCAATCTCGCGACTGGAAGAGTGTGTTAAAGATATTAAAATCTGGTCCACAGCTAATGACCTTGCATTGAATGATGACAAGACTGACGTTCTTCATGTAACGTAAATTGATTATGTAAACTTCTAATTCTCTTGGACTACTCGGCTGCTTTTGACACCATAAACCACCAGACACTGTTGGAGCGTTTCTCAAATAAATGGATTCACAGGTTCTGCACTTTCATGGATTAAATCATATTTCACCAACCGTTCACAATCTGTCATTATAAATGGTCGCGAGTCATCGGTTCATGTCCCGCAAGAGGGTGATCCAGTACTTGGCCCTTTAGGCTTCACAATGTATTCATCTCCATTGGAAGATATCATCGATTCTCATTGCATTTCTAAAATGATTTATGCTGATGACACTCAGATATATATTGTTTTGAAAAAATGATAATGACAAAGTAGGTGCAATCTCGCAATCTGGAAGCGTGTGTTAAAGATATCAAAATCTGGTCCACAGCTAATGACCTTAAATTGAATGATGACAAGACTGAAGTTCTTTATATAACATCCCGCTTTAGGAACAATTCTGCTATTTCATCAGTAAACATCAATGAATCTCACATGGCATTATACTTCAAAACGACCTTATGATGGATGTTAGTGTCAACAACATTTGACGTGCGGCTTCTCTTTATAAGATAGGTCAAATCCGTCGATATCGAAATTCCATTTTTTAATTCAAATTTGGAACATTATAAGCAATTCATAGCGTGGGTAACGTAAATTGAATATGTTAACTTCTCATTCTCTTGGACTACTCGGGTGCTTTTGACACCATAAACCACCACATACTGTTGGAGCATTTCTTAAATAAATATGGATTGACAGGTTCTGCACTTTCATTGATTAAATTTTATTTCACCAACAGTTCACAATCTGTCATTATAAATGGTCGCGAGTCATCGGCTCATGTTCCGCAAGAGGGTGTTCCGCAAGAGGGTGTTCCTCAAGGTCAGTACTTGGCCCTTTAAGCTACACAATGTATTCATCTCCATTAGAAGATATCATCGATTCTCATAGCATTTCTAAAACATATAACATCCTACTTTAGGAACAGTTCTGCTATTTCATCAGTAAACATCAATAAATCTTACATTGAGCCAGCTTCCAACGCCCGCAAATTTTGCATTATACTTCAAAACGACCTTATGATTGATGTTAATGTCAACACCATTTGTCGTGCGGCTTCTCATGCACTTTATAAGATAGGTCAAATCCGTCGCATTACGGTTCCGTCCCCTTTACAGTTTGAGCTTTTTGTGACCACGGATATGCCTTGGTATCCAGGGTAATAAATTATAACTTTCTTTGGCTGATTTATTTGATTTATTGCACCACGCCTGTGTATTTCCTAGCCTGGCTACTAGGATCGCTGGCCAAGCACGGCTCAAGGCCCCGTCGCGTCAGGGGTGGTATCCTGGTGTTGTCCATAGTGGAAGAACTTGGTACTAGAGTGGTATTAATGGGAACTTTAGAAATGTAATTATTACAGTTGTTGCTTTTTTTCTTGTGTTAATGTTCATAAATGAATAATGTTTATATTATTTGCTGGTCAAACGAGCGAATTCCATAGGATATTAACGAAATTAGCTAAAAGTATTCTGACAGAAAATGATCAAAGTTTACTGATACACAAGTTTATTTAGACGCAATTAGATTGGATAATCTTCTTGCTGGAAAGAAGCCCAAAGTCCCGCCCAAAGTCTTACTTTTAAAAGTTGTTGTGTTGAGAAATTCACACTTTAACTTCAATTTGTCATTGCAATTAGTAATATTTCGAATTTGGTTAAATTTGGTTAAAGTCAAAAGTTCAAAATTTGAAAAAAGTCACAATATATTATCCCTGGATCAGATATTAGTTTTAGAACTTAGCCCAATTCGGCTGAAAGTCACTGTGTGTGTCAATTTGTGTAGCTAGATTGTAGACAGACAGCCTCTGGGTATTCCCAGCGTGTGGTAAATGTGTTGAATTAACTTTTTAGTGGGTTTTTCTTGGGTGGACTTTTGTTAGCCCAACACGCGACTTTTCAATGTTCTTGCGTTAAGAAAATAAATGTTTGAATTTTAATTTGTTTAAAAAATAATGTAATTTCAGATTGTGTCAAATATTAAGTTCAAATTAAAAAAAACACACCAATTATATAGCAGATTTTAGTTTAAAATGTAGCCCAATGGGGCTGAAGATATGTCAATAGCAGGAGTGTTGCAGCGTGGTTACAGCAGTGCCTTTTCGGATCTTCTAGACTGTCGGTCCAGGGTGTATCACCCCATTCACACCATGTTCACACCATGTTCACACACAGATACTAGCGTGATAGCCAATTCAATATGTCAGCCCCTGTCAGACCATGGTCAGACAATATTTGAAACTTGGCTCAAACTATACTGGACGATGGAACCTAATGGATATCGAAATTCCATTTTTAATTCAAATTTGGAACATTATAAGTAGTTCATAGCGTGGGTAACGTAAATTGATTATGTTAACTTCTCATTCTCTTGGACTACTCGGCTGCTTTTGACACCATAAACCACCAAATACTGTTGGAGCGTTTCTCAAATAAATATGGCTTCACAGCTTCTGCACTTTCATGGATTAAATCATATTTCACCAACCGTTCACAATCTGTCATTATGGTCGCGAGTCATCGGTTCATGTTCCGCAAGAGGGTGGTCCTCAAGGGTCAGTACTTGGCCCTTTAGGCTTCACAATGTATTCATCTCCATTAGAAGATATTATCGATTCTCATGGCATTTCTAAAATGACTTATGCTGATGACACTCAGATGTTTAATGTTTTGAAAAATGATGATGCCAGAGTAGGTGCAATCTCGCGACTGGAAGCGTGTGTTAAATATATCAAAATCTGGTTCACAGCTAATGACCTTATATTGAATGATGACACGACTGAAGTTCTTCATATAACAAAAAATGTGATTTTCATGATTTTGGTGGTAAAAAAAATCACATTTTTTGGCACTTTTTGGTCTATAACTAAAAAAAAAAAAAGTTATTAAAAAAAAAAAAAAACTGCTCCTGGGGAATGATATCAGGATTATCATAAAACTAGTATGACAACATTTAACAAAATATATTTTGAGTTATCTTTTCCAAACCTAAAATGGGTCAAAAAACGTGATTTTTGTAATTTTTTCCAAAATTTGTCAATTTCATTATCATGGTTGGATTCATTGAACCCTTTTCTGCAAACAACTGTATACGTTTATAAAGATTTAAATGAATATTGAAGGAGTTACGGCAGTTTTACGGAGGCTGTACCTGAGAGTCCACAGCCCCCTTAAGGTACAATTCTGCTATTTCATCAGTAAACATCAATGAATCTCACATTGAGCTAGCTTCCAATGCCCACAACCTTGGCATTATACTTCAAAACGACCTTATGATGGAGGTTCATGTCAACAACATGTGTCGTGCGGTTTCTCATGCTCTTTATAAGATAGGTCAAATCCGTCGATATCGACATTCCTTTTTTTATTCAAATTTGGAACATTATAAGCAATTCATAGCGTGGGTAACGTAAATTGATTATGTTAACTTCTCATTCTCTTGGACTACTCGGCTGCTTTTGACACCATAAACCACCAAATACTGTTACTGTTGGAGCGTTTCTCAAATAAATATGGATTCACAGGTTCTACACTGTCATGGATTAAATTATATTTCACCGACCGTTCACAATATGTCATTATAAATGGTCGCGAGTCGTCGGTTCTTGTTCCTCAAGAGGGTGTTCCTTAAGGGTCAGTACTTGGCCCTTTAGGCTTCACAATTCATCTCCATTAGAAGGTATCATCGATTCTCATTGCATTTCTAAAATGAAATTCTGATACCATAAACAGACAAATAATATCTCTGGCAAAATCATTAATTAGAGTTTGGAGATAGGCGTTTCTTGAGTTTTTCACCAACAGAGGAAAAGTCAGTCCCCTCTGTATGGTCATTATGAGTATTTTGTTTTCCGGGTTTTTTTGGTTTTTTTTGGTCCTTCCTCTTTGTTGATTTTGGGCTGTTGGCGAAGGTGATATTTGCTTGTTTTATGCCCCAGGGGGCCGATGAGTTATTTGCTGTTTTTATTTGGGTTTTTCGCGAGTTGGCTGTTGTTCAGCTAGTGTTGTCTGGAGTTCTTGGGATTTGCAGCTGTCAGGGTTCAGACAGTTTTCTATGAGTTCCGCTTCCGCGGCACCGTCATTTGTAACGTTACTTGGCCCATTGGCAGCTGCGTTCTCTGTGATATGTTCGGCGTTGGGATCATTGGTTCATTGTGGGCAGCTGAATTTCACATGGCAGTTCTCGTCGCAGAGGTAGCACATTGGCGAGGGTTTTGTCGGGCTATCAGATATAGTGTGGCCATTGCTGTGGCAGTATTTACAGAGTTGATCCGGTTGGCCATTGTAGTAGAGAGCTATTTCTACATATTATTTATCAGCGCTTGATGGTCTAGTGGGTTAAGAATATCATCCAGGAGTATCTTGGCTTGTGAGAGTTGATTTGGGACGCATAGTATACAAATGTTGACTGCAATGATGAGCATGGTTCAAATGATAGGCCCAAGGTGATCTCGAAAACCAGTCATAGTCCCCAGATAGCAAGACTACGTTGGGCCAACGTATGCAGTTACGTTAGGCCAACGTCAACAAATGACATTGGGCCAACGTCATTTTGGCCAACGTCATTTTGGCACATTGTCAGTTGGTTGACGCTGGCACACCGTTGGCACAATGTTGGAAAAACGTTGGTAAAACGTTAGCACAACGTTGGCCCAATCGGTACATATAAGTTGAACTATGACCCGAATGAAAGCAGTCAATATTAACCCAACCAAAGTTCCATGAAATGAAGGTACAGAGACCAAACCTTCATTATGTTGTTGCCTAAGGAAAAAGAAGAATCGGACAAAAATATCGATATCCGAATTCGAAGGGTTTGTCACTCTATATTCTTACCGCTAAACTGCTAAAGGTATCAATTTTAACAGCGTATTTTACTGGACACTTTGCATTGAGGCTAGCTGAATCCAATTTATTCTGATACCTTCTTCGTCTACAAGCGCAACCAGAGCTATTTGTGCTTTTTAGTTATTTCTTAAAACTGTACAACAACACACAATTAACTGATCATGTAAAATTGTAAAACAAAAATCACGTAGCAGACAAATAAATAGGAAGAGTCAATGATCAGCTGTCAAGCACCGCTTTAATATATACAGGTTGTTCAAAACGAAATTGTTCGCCGTCTTATTAGGTTTCGTCAATCGGAGCCCATACGCGTGCACAACGTTGGCTTGCGTAGTCTTGCTATCTGGGTGGTGCCATTAGGACTGGTAGCCATGGCCGCCATATTTGAACATGGTGTGGAGCTATGCGGTCATAATAAATCGTGGAAACTTTAATTTCTGAAGGTGGTGGTGGTGGTGAACCCTCGGCTCCTGGAGCGTATAGTAGACCCAGCTAGGTACAGGAAAGAAAAATAGATTTAGCACTGTAAGGCACAGTCCCTGACATGCTTCACTTCAAAACTGTGGATCTTAAAAGTTAAATAATAGCGCGCGTTTCTATTAGGGAACTTGACGGTAATTACCAAACAGTTGTTCAGTAGAAACAGCCATATAACGGTATAAATTAACGCTAAGTTTTATAACCGCAAAAACCTAAACAAACCGGGTCTGTTAACGGTCATTAACGGTAACTTCCCAGTAGAAACAGCCACCCGTTAAATCTTAACGTTAAGTTTTGTGACCCGAATGCGAATGTAGACACTTACACGCTGAATCCTACGCATTGTGAGGCAGTCATTTTAGGGGGTGGCGGCATTGATTCGTATAACAAAAGGTCAAAAAGGTCGTGGCCCATCGATTAGGATCGATCAACTTAGCGGTAACTTTTCGCGAGTAGAAAGGGGGGATTATAAAGTTAGTGGTAAAACTTGTTAACACTGTGCGTTCAATGTAGTTAATTTTGCAGTGCCTAATAGATTTCTATTAAATCATAGACTTGAAATAAAGTCCTTATTTTCTCCCTCACCAGTACAGTGGGCCTATGCCAATCCAATCTTGTCGCGCTCGATCTCGCTGTGACTATCACACGCCAACACAAACCGGTGGAACCATAAGGACTTGAGACAGTTGTAATTGGTATTATGCAACACCTGTATGTGCGTTCTGACAGGCACACGAATTCGTCAAGGGTGAATGGTTGATATCATTATATTGTAGGAGCAAATAAAATGTCTCAAGAGATAACGTTAACTTCTAGACACCCAAGGTAACTGTCCTTTGCGTTTTAGAGCAATCAGGGAACATAATTGGGGGTTGGTTGTACCCCCCTTACGATGACGAGGATTACCCAACAATTGTACCTTCCCAAGATCCAACAATCAATGGTTTGGCACCTATAACAACTGTTGAAGACATTAAACATTTGTAAAATAGGTCGCATCTGCTCACTTTTGTTCTATTGACCCAGGAAAAGGGCAAAACTGGCTTGCTTTTTAACTGCCATTTGAGAATGCATATCGGTTAGCGACTTAGAGCCTATCCCAAGAAAGCTCATTTTATTATCTTTCTAACCACGTTAAAATAATTAATTTTTCGTAGTAGGCTATAGTTTCTCGGCGAATACTTTTTTTAAAATGTGACGGATCATAAATCCCGCACGCTCGAAAGAACACTAAACAAGCATTGTTGCCGTAATTTTGGACACTAGAGGGCCTCATGTGACTGATCTATAGCTCGCCTGATGACTTAAAACGTATTTAATGAATCCTGAGACTCTATGCTTTGAATGTAACATTTTTTTTAAATTTGTCCTTTTGTTTCTCGGCGAATTGAGATTTCTTAAAATATCAGCCAATGACTTCGCATGTATTAGACGGATAGGGGTGTATTATATAAACTTGTTGTTTTGCACTATTGTGAATTAATGCACTGCAGTGAATTGAGTGCGCTGCGTGGTGCTCTCTGAATTATGCATGCAACAAAGCCCTCAATACTTTACCATAGTTATAAATTGGCTAATTATATGCGACTTACCCTACCCCGGGTAAAGTGATACCCTCAAAATGTACACTTTGGCATCCTTCGAACATATCACGTTTTTTCCTTCTAAAATATAAGTTTACATTCAAACACTAATACATATATAAAATATACTTATATTCTATAGCCTTGCTGACAACATGGGATCGCTCGGGCATAGGCATACAGCTAATCATTTTGAAGCTTAAACTTCTGTAGATATATAAACATAATTGAACAGATACCCGAGAATGCTCGAACAACAATAAACACGATCATTCAAACACACGGGGATCGGACCTTCTGATTATAAGATAAGTTGAGCCGTAACAATTAGGTTGCAAGAAGTTGTGATGGCAACTATTTACTTGATTTCCTTTCCTCTACAATGTGGACCCTTTATAAAGCTTTGATATCTGATGTCTCAAATGCACTGATAGTATAACGATAAATATTGAAATAGCTAAAATTAATGACCTTTAAATGAACTCCTGTTATTAAAAGAAAGTATTACATACCAGGTGGTAGCAGTCTGGGCTCCCTTGTAGCATTCGGACGGGCTTAGAGGTAAAAGGTGAACAAAGCAATATTTAAGTAGAACATTATTAATGTACCGTACTCGCAAAAGTATCTTACCATGCAATACATACGCCCATAACTAATAGTTCCAAACATTACTGAATATTTTCTAATCTCTAATGTGGGATATTGTTACTAAGATCGAAGAAATAACATTTAAATATCAGGTATTTCAAAAGTATGCCACGCATGTCAACCGGATTGAAATAATGGCCTTTTAAACGTATTTCTTCAGTACATTTCTGTGCCTTCTTTCAAATAAAAGCGACTGAAGATGGATTCATATTGCTCACCATATGCTGCTAGAGGTGATGGTGGATCCCTGGCTCCTTGAAGTGGTAGGAGTGGTGGATCATTGATTTCTGGAGCCGGTGGTTTGCCGCCGGCTACTGGAGAAACTGGTGATATTTTCCCCTGACTCCTGTAGGGGGTGTTGATGCTGGATCCCTGGTTCCTGAAGGGGGTAGTGATGGTGAACGACTGGCTCCTGAGAGTGGTGGCGGCGTTGGAGCCTTGGCTACTGAAGGTGAGGACTTTGAAGCCCCTGGTTGACACCCGTATCCTAGAGGTGGTGATAATAGTGGTCCCCTGGTTCCTGAAGTATATGGTGATGGCGTACCCCTCGCACCTGGATGAGGTTGTCGTGGATCCCAGGCTCCTTTAGGTGGTGGGCCTGGGGGTGAACCCCTGCCTATGTACATGAAAGAAAACAAGATTAAGTACTGTGAGGCATGCAGTCTCAGACATGCTTCACTTCAAAACTGTGGATCTCAAAACTTAAGTAATATATATAATGATATTACATTGAAATAATGTAAGATAAATTATACTGTTTATATTATGTTGGGGCAATTGATTGCACCACATACAACAATCATATCACACATAAGAATCCGTTGTGTTTTTACAACATAACATTTATTCTACGAGGGTCATTCAATAAGTTCTACCTCCTCACTCATAACATCGCTAATATGAATGTCAGCCTCATGACATTTTTCATGATTATAGCTCTGAATCATAGCTTCAAATTTATAGTAAATGCTAATTGATACCCTTTTCACTTTTGTCATGATGCAATCAAAGCCAGAGAGAGATTTTGGACAACGGACACGGAAAATTACCCCAAAGATAAATACATGGTATTTTTTTCATTTTCTCTCCGTATTGTATGATTAGGTATAAGCCCCCGATTTAAAAACTGAAAATAGAAAACAATGTATGATTTCTGAATATAATGCTATACTATCATGTATAAATCAGATTGTAGGCAATATTAACCTTTGGAGCTTGCAAATAGTATAATATCAACTCAAATGTATTGACACGCCTTTAGCATAACGGAATTCTGATATTCAGTCAAATGTTCGTTGTTACAAGTCAAGCCACAGTGTTGCCTCGAATGTTAAATCTTAAGCATGATAGTAACATGATAGTAACATGATAGTAACATGATAGTAACTTTATTAGTTTTCCTTATATGCAACATTTAGAATAGTTAATCAGGTAGTCAGTGATAGAAAAATATATCTTCGAGAGACTTGAAATATATCCATTTAGTCCTGTATAATGAAGATCTCTTAGTTCCTACGAAAAGCAAATATGACTTTTGCAGCGGTTCTCTAGGGTAGGGTTACAACTGATGGCTGTCCTGGTCTGGTTCTGGCTAATTAGAGGGCATTTTCCACCAACAAATCAGTCACTCGTATTGTTTAAAGTCTGTTCAACAGATATTTGTAACTTAGAACGATTGTAATTCACCGATAGGTACAATTTGTCTCTTAGAATTGGCCAAATGAATAGCACTTAGGAGACATTTGGCTGATTTGTACCCGTTTCCGGCGCATTAAATGGAAGTTTGGTTTTTACTACATATCCATAAAAGTACAATGAGTATTCAGACCAATCTACATTTAATTTGTAGCTCAGATTCAAAGCTTCAATTGTGGAATATTTCATACGACTGGCTTGAATACCAGCAAAGTTATGAGGTAGGAGGTAGAACTTATTGAATGACCCCCGTAGTTACAGTTGCACACATAATTATGCATTTAACAAATCATATACAATTCACTGATTGTATAACGATAACTATTTAAATGGCTTAATTGATTGACCTATACATGAACTCCTGATATTAAAAGACAGTATTACATACCAGGTTGTAGCAGTGTTGGCTTCCTCGCAATATTTGGACGGGCTAAGAGATAAAATGTGAATAAAGCTGAATGTATGTATTACATCAGAAATGTACAGTAAACTAACTTACAATGTAATACCTACGCCCATAACTAATAACCAGGGGGCAGCTTAAACCCTGTACCCCCATGCTTTAAAAGGTTGGTGGGTATACAGATAACCATTAGGACCTATACAACATTCCTCGAGTAGACAACCTAAACTATCAGGTGCACAAATATTGGAAACGGGGGGTCAAAGTTCAGGGGGGGGGATCAAATTTACAAGCTATATCATGTTTGGTATCAAAATATAATAAATTTGATTCTGAACGTGGACTATGACATTCATATTGTTGTTAAACAATTTGTTTTACTTTTATGACCTAAAACTGAATGTTGGTACAGTATTCCTTTGAAAGTGTATTCAACATCCTTTTTACTGCTGTCAGTAGCTACGTTATTATAGTATATGTAATCCTTGGCTCACTAATTTGGTTCATATACTAGTGTTATGATATGTTTATAATATATATATCAACCTTCTAATAACCACATCTAAAGCATTTGAAAATTGGTGTATTAAAAAGAATAAAATTGAATGAACTGACGAGTTATCACCCATTGTTGAGATTCTGCTCGATACAAATCTAGGTAGAGATACAATGTACGTGATTGAAGACAATCCAAAATGCACATTTGAAGCTGCATGTTTTACAAAGTCTCCCTGATGTTTAAGTTCAAGTTCAAGTTTAGCTATCCGAGAAGCCAACAGCAACCTTCTGGCTATTATTTCTTAAGATGTGTGATATACTTCTAAAATTCATCTACTATGAGAGAGAAGGAGACTGGTATAGGCATTTGTGTGAATCAGCAAACATGCTTCCCTACCTGACTGCTGCAGACACTATAAATATGGCCAGCAATCGCTACCACAATATTTGTATGAGATAAAGGAACTGGACACTGTTAGCTCCTAGTGTCCATCAATCTTTTCTTCAGGGAAATTTTGTCGCGAGACGAGCTCACTCAGTGTAGTCATAATGCTGTTTCCCCTGACATGTTATTGGAGCAGACATATAATGCAGATGTGAAAGAGTCTAGTGGCTTAGATGGTATCGCCAAGAATGAATCAGCCCGAACAAGGTGGGTGTTTACTAAACCCTGAACAGCAGCTGCATTATTTCAGCTTAAATCCATGCTAGACATGAACCCTGAACCACAGAACCCACACCATGAATCTAGTAAAGCACAAGTGGCAAATGATGCTAATCTTGTCTTACATATCACAAATGCCACTGAAGACGATAATAAGTGAAGCAATCCATTCACATTGCAAACGCCTCAACCCGGTAAACATCTCAACTGGACAGAGAGCAGATGAAATAGTGAAAACACAACTGACAACAGTCCACGAAATTGGCAAAAAGGCATTGGAACAAGCAATAGCAGGCAACGACAAGAAGAAGAAAATCGTAAAAATCGAAAGAGTGTTGAAGTAGTTTCTCTTATGAGGATGACCCAGGCTATTGGTGTTGATGTTGATATCACATATTATATAGGCAGACATGAATGTGCAAGTTCACCTCCATCATTATTTGATGAGAATGGCCATAATGAGAGCTCCTGGTTTAAAGGCTACACTTGTAAAGGCACTGAAGATGAAACCGGAGTATCCGATGTATCAAAACTGCACCCAGGATTGACAACCGCTCTTATCATAGATGGGATGTGTTGCGTGAGAAGATGGCCTTTTAAGAAAGATGTTTCGTTTCCTGAAGTAGCGAAGCAGTATCAAGATCAGATATTGCTTGATATACCATCAGACACCAAAGCCATTCACTTTTGTGCAGACAGGTATATAGCAACAGCCTGAAAACGTCTGAACGAGTTCATAGGGCAACCATAACCGGATCTGAAACCCAAAAGATTTATGATGTCAATGACAATTGCAGAACCCCTGAACCACAGACATTCTTTAAGGTATCCGAAAATAAAGCCGCATTGCTCAACTACTTATGTGAAAATTGGGTAGCCAATGAGCAGAATAATCCACAGCTTGGAACCGTGAAATTATACTTGGCAGGAGGATTCAATGATGCAAAGAAGAGTGTGTTACTTTCAAATGGCCATATATATCTCTGATATACCAGACCTAGAGCCAAACCAAGAAGAGGCAGACACACTTATGATATTGCATGCCATATATCATGTATATGCTACTCAAGATGATGATGAGAAACGCATTGTCGTGCATGCAAATGACATTGATGTAATAGTTCTCAGCATATATTACTACGCGACATACTTAAAAGATTTAAATCTTCAAGAAATGTGGATCAGAACAACCCAACAAGATAGCTATCTACCTATACACGAGATGGTTATTAAGCTTGACGAAGAACTATGTCGTGCACTCCTTTTCATTCATAGCATTAGTGGTAGGGAAATTACAAGCTACCCATACTTTACAGGGAGAAGGTCATGGCTACAGAGATCCAAAGAGGTAGAGCTGGATTTAATTTGCTGAGGAGAATGAGTATAATTTGACTGAAGACATCATCAGCCAGTCAAAGAAGTTACTCATAACAGTATACAGTAAAGATGGCGATGACTCTCTTTTCTCTTCTCTAGAAGAAATCAGGGCACATAAATTCTTGAACAAGAATAACACAGTGTTGAAAATGCTGCCTCCTACAGAAGGTGCATTAATGCAGCACTTAGAGCGTGCTGTACTCGCAACAATCATTGACAAGACAGCACACCAAGCGGCACACAATCTCCCTTCAGCAGAAGAAGATGGCTGGACTTTGAAAGACGGTATGTTTGTACCCACTACCATGACAATATCATCATGGCCACAGGATATCAACAAGGGAATATCATGAGGCTGCAAGAGTGTGCCTTTCTGCAGCAATAACTGTCCATGTGGAAAGCAATCAGTTGCATGCTACATTATCCTACATATGATGCAAGTGCAAAGGCTCTCCATCAATATGCAGTCGTGCAATGCATGCTGACAAAGTAACTTTTGAAAGTGATGACACTGACAGAAGCAGTAATGATGACCATGAACCTGACAATTACAGATTATGAACAATAAATACTGAGGATGCTGTGCAGGTTGAAAACATGTATGTTCTATAACTCTAGGATATGCATATTATGATGCTGGTTATATAGCGTTATCCGAGTTTCACATAAACCATGTACACAATACACGTATTAAGATACATACATTCAGTTTTTTTGTAATATTATGACAAGGAATGGTATGACCAAAGATTACAATATGACATGTTCAGCATCAAATTTGCTTTCATTTGATACCAAACATGATATGGTTCGCTCAAATTTGCACAAAATCTGACCCCCCTGATCTTTGACCCCCTATTTCCCGCCTTTGTGCACCCGATTTTTTAGGTTGTCCACCCTAGGGGTGTTGTATAGGTCCTAATGGCTATCTGTATACCCACCAACCTTTTACCGCACGGGGTACAGGGGGGTGGTGGGGGGGGGGGGGGGGATATAAATGATAAAGGTGAACAGAGCTGTTATAGGTAATATATTAAAGATGAACAGTATTAAAAAAGTCACTTTACTATGTAATAATAAAATAATTCATCAAAACATTAATTTCAAATTAATGATTAATTACTTTTAATTTGAGATATTGTTTGATACTATCGGTTGAAAAATGATTAAGAACTGAGCGCAAAAAAAAGTTAGGTCAATTTTTGGGACAAAATTGAGTTAAGTTTGATTTTGGGTAGATTTAGTGGTGAGAACAGATGTTTGAATTTGAAGTATTTTTCCAATATTGTCGTATTAAAAGCTATATCGATCAATTTATTGATTTTGGACTTTGGGGATTTCTTGCGCTCAGTTTAGAGCCATAGGTTTTATATAGGGCTTCTATAAATTAACAAATTGTTTCAAAATTGTATAAGATCTTTTTTTATTAGTAGTACATCATTACATGTCATTAAACTTTATATGTTGCTAAAGATCATTGTTCGATGGAATTATAATTGATTTGAAAATAATTCTTTAGCCAACTAACCATTTATAGAAACCCTGCATAAAACCCATGGCTCAAAACTGAGCGCAATAAAGACCTAAGTCCAAAATCAATAAAATGATCGATATCGCTTAATACAACATTTAAACAAAAAATCATATATCATGTGAATGCTAACACTAAAACCTACAATATTGTCAATTTAAAAAAATTAAATAACACCTTTTGGTCATTTTCTACAATGTCTTTTAAGAAATTAATGATTAATTACTTTTAATTTGAGATATTGTTCAAAAAAACACTTTAAATGTCTATACCTCAAAATAGCAAACATGGAATCAAGTCTTTCTTGGTTTAGGTCTTTAATTAAGAACGTAACACGGAACCTAATGAGGAGATGTGCAATTTTCTTTTTCGCATTTGGATTATGAACGCGCAAGTTAACGTGACAGGTTTGTTTGAGTTGCATTGATCAGTTGACGCATCTCAAATCTTCATCTTACTATATACCAGTGAGTTGTTGTTACCAATAATCCATATTCTGTCTCTGCTACGTGTACAGAAACAAAATACTAAAATAAAAAACGGACTTCGTGTTAGTTTTCGATACATATCTTTGTTAATATTCAGTAAATCTTCACGCGCAATATCTCGAATTATTAAGTATAAGATTTTGGTTTTTAAAATTCATTATTTTATATCTTACTTTTATGTAAAACTCCAAAACTATAGTTCTTAAAATAACTATTGTTTTGAAGTTATAAGCATTGTTACATGGTAAGATTGTTTAGCACTGCATAATATTTAGTAATTATATAATTGACAGTTATGTAAGGCAGCAAATGATGATAAAAGAGCCCGCACCACTGTCGCTGCAAAGATTGTGTATGCCGACTAGGGATACTGTATCCGGGATACTGGGTTAGACTACTGAGGAGTGTGACGAAAAGTGTGATGTATAATAATTGACCCATTCTTTTCAACTATATGATTCCTATTAATGGTTTATACTTGGTGTAAGATGGCACGAAATTTCGCCCCAGGTGACTCCATATTGTGCCTGTTCCGCTTTGCACCACTACGTAGCAAGCCATTTGTTCCTGACATCTATAAAGCATTTCATGTTTTATACATTATTCTGTGGAGCTATGTGGTCATAATAAATCGTGGAAACTTTAATTTCTGAAGGTGGTGGTGGTGAACCCTCGGCTCCTGGAGCGTATAGTAGACCCAGCTAGGTACAGGAAAGAAAAATAGATTTAGCACTGTAAGGCACAGTCCCTGACATGCTTCACTTCAAAACTGTGGATCTTAAAAGTTAAATAATAGCGCGCGTTTCTACTAGGGAACTTGACGGTAATTACCAAACAGTTGTTCAGTAGAAACAGCCATATAACGGTATAAATTAACGCTAAGTTTTATAACCGCAAAAACCTAAACAAACCGGTTCTGTTAACGGTCATTAACGGTAACTTCCCAGTAGAAACAGCCACCCGTTAAATATTAACGTTAAGTTTTGTGACCCGAATGCGAATGTAGACACTTACACGCTGAATCCTACGCATTGTGAGGCAGTCATTTTAGGGGGTGGCGGCATTGATTCGTATAACAAAAGGTCAAAAAGGTCGTGGCCCATCGATTAGGATCGATCAACTTAGCGGTAACTTTTCGCGAGTAGAAAGGGGGGATTATAAAGTTAGTGGTAAAACTTAGCGTTAACACTGTGCGTTCAATGTAGCGTTAACTTTGCAGTGCCTCATAGATTTCTATTAAATTATAGACTTGAAATAAAGTCCTCATTTTCTCCCTCATCAGTACAGTGGGCCTATGCCAATCCAATCTTGTCGCGCTCGATCTCGCTGTGACTATCACACGCTAACACAAACCGGTGGAACCATAAGGACTTGAGACAGTTGTAATTGGTATTATGCAACACCTGCATGTGCGTTCTGGCAGGCACACGAATTCGTCAAGGGTGACTGGTTGATATCATTATATTGTAGGAGCAAATACATTGTCTCAAGAGATAACGTTAACTTCTAGACACCCAAGGTAACTGTCCTTTGCGTTTTAGAGCAATCAGGGAACATAATTGGGGGTTGGTTGTACCCCCCTTACGATGACGAGGATTAACCAACAATTGTACCTTCCCACGATCCAACAATCAATGGTTTGGCACCTATAACAACTGTTGAAGACATTAAACATTTGTAAAATAGGTCGCATCTGCTCACTTTTGTTCTATTGACCCAGGAAAAGGGCAAAACGGGCATGCTTTTTAACTGCCATTTGAGAATGCATATCGGTTAGCGACTTAAAGCATATCCCAAGAAAGCTCATTTTATTCTCTTTATAACCACGTTAAAATAATTAATTTTTCGTGGTAGGCTATAGTTTCTCGGCGAATACTTTTTTCAAATGTGACGGATCATAAATCCCGCACGCTCGAAAGAACACTAAACAAGCATTGTTGGCGTAATTTTGGACACTAGAGGGCCTCATGTGACTGATCTATAGCTCGCCTGACGACTTAAAACGTATTTAATGAATCCTGAGACTCTATGCTTTGAATGTAACATTTTTTCTAAATTTGTCCTTTTGTTTCTCGGCGAATTGAGATTTCTTAAAATATCAGCCAATGACTTCGCATGTATTAGACGGATAGGGGTGTATTATATAAACTTGTTGTTTTGCAATATTGTGAATTAATGCACTGCAGTGAATTGAGTGCGCTGTGTGGTGCTCTCTGAATTAGTCATGCAACAAAGCTCTCAACACTTTACCATAGTTCCAAATTTGCTAATTATATGCGACTTACCCTACCCCGGGTAAAGTGATACCCTCAAAATGTACACTTTGGCATCCTTCGAACATATCACGTTTTTTTCTTCTAAAATATAAGTTTACATTCAAACACTAATACATATATAAAATATACATATATTCAATAGCCTTGCTGACAACATCGGATCGCTCGGGCATAGGCATACAGCTAATCATTTTGAAGCTTAAACTTCTGTAGATATATAAACACAATTGAACAGATACCCGAGAATGCTCGAACAACAATAAGCACGATCATTCAAACACACGGGGATCGGACCTCCTGATTATAAGATAAGTTGAGCCGTAACAATTAGGTTGCAAGAAGTTGTGAAGGCAACTATTTACTTGATTTCCTTTCCTCGGCAATGTGGACCCTTAATAAAGCTTTGATATCTGATGTCTCAAATGCACTGATAGTATAACGATAAATATTGAAATGGCTTAAATTATTGACCTTTAAATGAACTCCTGTTATTAAAAGAAAGTATTACATACCAGGTGGTAGCAGTCTTGGCTCCCTTGTAGCATTCGGACGGGCTTAGAGGTAAAAGGTGAACAAAGCAATATTTAAGTAGAACATTATTAATGTACCGTACTCGCAAAAGTATCTTACCATGCAATACATACGCCCATAACTAATAGTTCCAAACATTACTGAATATTTTCTAATCTCTAATGTGGGATATTGTTACTAAGATCGAAGAAATAACATTTAAATATCAGGTATTTTAAAAGTATGCCACGCATGTTAACCGGATTGAAATAATGGCCTTTTAAACGCATTTCTTCAGTACATTTCTGTGCCTTCTTTCAAATAAAAGCGACTGAAGATGGATTCATATTGCTCACCATATGCTGCTAGAGGTGATGGTGGATCCCTGGCTCCTTGAGGGAGTGGTAGGAGTGGTGGACCATTAATTCCTGGAGCCGGTGGTTTGCCGCCGGCTACTGGAGAAACTGGTGATATTTTACCCCTGACTCCTGTAGGGGGTGTTGATGCTGGATCCCTGGTTCCTGAAGGTGGTAGTGATGGTGAACGACTGGCTCCTGAGAGTGGTGGCGGCGTTGGAGCCTTGGCTACCGAAGGTGAGGACTTTGAAGCCCCTGGTTGACACCCGTATCCTGGAGGTGGTGATAATAGTGGTCCCCTGGTTCCTGAAGTATATGGTGATGGCGTACCCCTCGCACCTGGATGAGGTTGTCGTGGATCCCCGGCTCCTTTAGGTTGTGGGCCTGGGGGTGAACCCCTGCCTATGTACATGAAAGAAAACAAGATTAAGTACTGTGAGGCATGCAGTCTCAGACATGCTTCACTTCAAAACTGTGGATCTCAAAACTTACAATAATAAGTAATATATATAATGATATTACATTAAAATAATGTAAGATAAATTATACTGTTTATATTATGTTGGGGCAATTGATTGCACCACATACAACAATCATATCACACATAAGAATCCGTTGTGTTTTTACATAACTTTATTTATTCTACGAGGGTCATTCAATAAGTTCTACCTCCTCACTCATAACATCGCTAATATGTATGTCAGCATCATGACATTTTTCATGATTATAGCTCTGAATCATAGCTACAAATTTATTGTAAATGCTAATTGATACCCTTTTCACTTTTGTTATGATGCAATCAAAGCCAGAGAGAGATTTTGGACAACGGACACGGAAAATTACCCCAAAGATAAATACATGGGTTTTTTTTCATTTTCTCTCCTAATTGTATGATAAGGTATAAGCCCCCGATTTAAAAACTGAAAATAGAAAACAATGTATGATTTCTGAATATAATGCTATACTATCATGTATAAATCAGACTGTAGGCAATATTAACCTTTGGAGCTTGCAAATAGTATAATATCAACTCAAATGTATTGACACGCCTTTAGCATAACGGAATTCTGATATTCAGTCAAATGTTCGTTGTTACAAGTCAAGCCACAGTTTTGCCTCGAATGTTAAACCTTAACATGATAGTAACTTTATTAGTTTTCCTTATATGCAACATTTAGAATAGTTAATCAGGAAGTCAGTGATAGAAAAATATATCTTCGAGAGACTTGAAATATATCCATTTAGTCCTGTATAATGAAGATCTCTTAGTTCCTATGAAAAGCAAATATGACTTTTGCAGCGGTTCTCTATGGTAGGGTTACAACTGATGGCTGTCCTGGTCTGGTTCTGGCTAATTAGAGGGCATTTTCCACCAACAAATCAGTCACTCGTACTGTTCAACAGATATTTGTTGACTTAACTTAGAACGATTGTAATTCACCTATAGGTACAATTTGTCTCTTAGAATTGGCAAAATGAATAGCACTTAGAAGACATTTGGCTGATTTTTACCCGTTTCCGTCGCATTAAATGGAAGTTTGGTTTTTACCACATATCCATAAAAGTACAATAAGTATTCAGACCAATATACATTGATTTTGTAGCTCAGATTCAAAGCTTCAATTGTGGAATATTTCATACGACTGGCTTGAATAACAGCAAAGTTATGGGGTAGGAGGTAGAACTTATTGAATGACCCTCGTAGTTACAGTTGCACACATAATTATGCATTTAACAAATCATATACAATTCACTGATTGTATAACGATAACTATTTAAATGGCTTAATTGATTGACCTATACATGAACTCCTGGTATTAAAAGACATTATTACATACCAGGTTGTAGCAGTGTTGGCTTCCTCGTAATATTTGGACGGGCTAAGAGATAAAATGTGAATAAAGATGTATGTATTACATCAGAAATGTACAGTAAACTAACTTTTATACAATGTAATACCTTCGCCCATAACTAATAACCAGGGGGCAGCTTAAACTCTGTACCCCATGCTTTAAAAGGTTGGTGGGTATACAGATAACCATTAGGACCTATACAACATATCTAGAGTAGACAACCTAAACTATCAGGTGCACAAATATTGGAAACAGGCCAAAGTTCAGGGGGGGGGGGGGTCAAATTTGCAAGCTATATCATGTGTGGTATCAAAATATAGTAAATTTGATTCTGAACGTGGACTATGACATTCATATTGTTGTTAAACAATTTGTTTTACTTTTATGACCTAAAACTGAATGTTGGTACATTATTCCTTTGAAAGTGTATTCAACATCCATTTTACTGCTGTCAGTAGCAAAGTTATTATAGTATATGTAATCCTTGGCTCACTAATTTGGTTCATATACTAGTGTTATGATATGTTTATAATATATATATATCAACCTTCTAATAACCACATCTAAAGCATTTGAAAATTGGTGTATTAAAAAGAATAAAATTGAATGGACTGTTATCACCCATTGTCGAGATTCTGCTCGATACAAATCTAGGTAGAGATACAATGTACGTGATTGAAGACAATCCAAAATGCACATTTGAAGCTGCATGTTTTACAAAGTGTTTAAGTTCAAGTTTAGCTATCCGAGAAGCCAACAGCAACCTTCTGGCTATTATTTCTTAAGATGTGTGATATACTACTAAAATTCATCTACTATGAGAGATAAGGAGACTGGTATAGGCATTTGTGTGAATCAGCAAACATGCTTCCCTACCTGACTGCTGCAGACACTATAAATATGGCCAGCAATCTCTACCACAATATTTGTATGAGATGAAGGAACTGGACACTGTAGCTCCTAGTGTCCATCAATCTTTTCTTCAGGGAAATTTTGTCGCGAGACGAGCTCACTCAGTGTAGTCATAATGCTGTTTCCCCTGACATGTTATTGGAGCAGACATATAATGCAGATGCGAAAGAGTCTAGTGGCTTAGATGGTATCGCCAAGAATGAATCAGCCCGAACAAAGTGGGTGTTTACTAAACCCTGAACAGCAGCTGCATCATTTCAGCTTAAATCCATGCTAGACATGAATCCTGAACCACAGAACCCACACCATGAATCTAGTAAAGCACAAGTGGCAAATGATGCTAATCTTGTCTTACATATCACAAATGTCCACTGAAGACGATAATAAGTGAAGCAATCCATACACATTGCAAACGCCTCAACTGGTGAACATCTCAACTGGACAGAGAGCAGATAAAATAGTGAAAACACAACTGACAACAGTCCACGAAAGTGGCAAAAAGGCATTGGAACAAGCAATAGCAGGCAACGACAAGAAGAAGAAAATCGTAAAAATCAACACATTCCATATCAAAACAAAAAAATAAAGACATCTGCATCAGAGAAAACGAAACGAAAGAGTGTTGAAGTAGTTTTTCTTATGAGGATGACCCAGGCTAGTGGTGTTGATGTCACATATTATATTGGCAGACATGAATGTGCAGATTCACCTCCATCATTATTTGATGAGAATGGCCATAATGAGAGCTCCTGGTTCAAAGGCTACACTTGTAAAGGCACTGAAGATGAAACCGGAGTATCCGATGTATCAGAACTGCACCCAGGATTGACAACCGCTCTTATCATAGATGGGATGTGTTGCGTGAGAAGATGGCCTTTCAAGAAAGATGTTTCGTTTCCTGAAGTAGCGAAGCAGTATCAAGAACAGATATTGCTTGATATATGTTCGTTTCCTGAAGTAGCGAAGCAGTATCAAGAACAGATATTGCTTGATATACCATCAGACACCAAAGCCATTCACTTTTGTGCAGACAGGTATATAGCAACAGCCTGAAAACGTCTGAACGAGATCATAAGGCAACCATAACCGGATCTGAAACCCAAAAGATTTATGATGTCAAGGACAATTACAGAACCCCTGAACCACAAACATTCTTTAAGGTATCCGAAAATAAAGCCGCATTGCTCAACTACTTATGTGAAAATTGGGTAGCCAATGAGCAGAATAATCCACAGTTTGGAACCGTGAAATTATACTTGGCAGGAGGATTCAATGATGCAAAGAAGAGTGTGTTACTTTCAAATGGCCATATATATATATATATATATCTGATGTACCAGACCTAGAGCCAAACCAAGAAGAGGCAGACACACGTATGATATTGCATGCCATATATCATGTATATGCTACTCAAGATGATGATGAGAAACGCATTGTCGTACATGCAAATTACACTGATGTAATAGTTCTCAGCATATATTACTACGCGACATACTTAAAAGATTTAAATCTTCAAGAAATGTGGATCAGAACAACCCAACAAGATAGCTATCTACCTATACACGAGATGGTTATTAAGATTGACGATGAACTATGCCGTGCACTCCTTTTCATTCATAGCATTAGTGGTAGGGAAATTACAAGCTACCCATACTTTACAGGGAGAAGGTCATGGCTACAGAGATCCAAAGAGGTAGAGCTGGATTTAATTTGCTGAGGAGAATGAGTATAATTTGACTGAAGACATCATCAGCCAGTCAAAGAAGTTACTCATAACAGTATACAGTAAAGCTGGCGATGACTCTCTTTTCTCTTCTCTAGAAGAAATCAGGGCACATAAATTCTTGAACAAGAATAACACAGTGTTGAAAATGCTGCCTCCTACAGAAGGTGCATTAATGCAGCACTTAGAGCGTGCTGTACTCGCAACAATCATTGACAAGACAGCACACTAAGCGGAACACAATCTACCTTCAGCAGAAGAAGATGGCTGGACTTTGAAAGACGGTATGTTTGTACCCACTACCATGACAATATCATCTTGGCCACAGGATATCAACAAGGGAATATTATGAGGCTGCAAGAGTGTGCCTTTCTGCAGCAAGAACTGTCCATGTGGAAAGCAATCAGTTGCATGCTACATAGGATGCAAGTGCAAAGGCTCTCCTTCCATATGCAGTCGTGCAATGCATGCTGACAAAGTACCTTTTGAAAGTGATGACACTGACAGAAGCAGTAATGATGACCATGAACCTGACAATTACAGATTATGTACAATAAATACTGAGGATGCTGTGCAGGTTGAAAACATGTATGTTCTATAACTCTAGGATATGCATATTATGATGCTGGTTATATAGCGTTATCCGAGTTTCACATAAACCATGTACACAATACACGTATTAAGATACATACATTCAGTTTTTTTGTAATATTATGACAAGGAATGGTATGACCAAAGATTACAATATGACATGTTAAGCATCAAATTTGCTTTCATTTGATACCAAACATGATATGGTTCGCTCAAATTTGCACAAAATCTGACCCCCTTGAACTTTGACCCTCTATTTCCCGCCTTTGTGCACCCGATTTTTTAGGTTGTCCACCCTAGGGGTGTTGTATAGGTCCTAATGTCTATCTGTATTATACCCACCAACCTTTTACCGCACGGGGTACAGGGGGGTGGTGATGGGGGGGGGGGGGTATAAATAAATGATATAGGTGAACAGAGCTGTTATAGGTAATATATCAATGATGAACAGTATTAAAAAAATTGTGAGAGTAGGTGCCCTTTCCTACTTGTGAAAGAATTGGTGGCTCTGAAAAGAGCCGTTCAGATGGATTGCCGCTTCCACTGAACACGTAGGTTGCCCTTTCCTACTTGTGAAAGAATTGGTGGCTCTGAAAAGAGCCGTTCAAATGGATTGCCGCTTCCACTGAACACGTAGGTTGCCTACTATATATCAATTTGGTTCTAATAGAACCTCCAAAGGACTGCCCCTTGACCAATGGAAATAACGTAGAGACTGCCCCTTGTCTACTACAGACTACAAAAGTCTAATGCACAGTAGTGCGGTCACTGATCTGTAAAGATCGTTTGACGCTGTAACGAACTTGAGCAGGGTATATAATGGTTCATTGCGGACCTGGCTGAAAAAATTACAAGACTGTTATCGATTGGCGGGATTGATTGATACTGTAGGAAATAGAGAGCGCCACATGCGGCTGATATCTTTGCCGTCATTTCTATTGATTGTAGATGATTCATTGATTGCTATCTTGCTTGCCTTGTAATTTTGTCTGAGACACCTTTGACAAATGGTATGAACGTGATACATTTGTAGTCATCTTACACTATCTTTTCCTGGCTTACATTAGCACTTTGTCTTCTAATAGCTTTGTGTACGAGTTTCGAGGGATAGCCATTCTTATTCAATGCTTTTTCAATGTGTTTTAACTCATTATTGCGATGTTCATTGTCGCATAGATTCAGAGCTCTGTATACCAACGTGTTGGCGACGCTATTTTTTGCCGATAGGTGATGATTGGATGTAAAATGGAAGATACATTATTCTATCTTTAATTTTCCTGTTCCTTTATAGGAAAATTAAAGATAGACAAATGTGAATATGTTGAATAAAAAATGCTTAATAGCAGTAGGACAACATAACTAGCGCCACAGCGGAACAGGACAAAATGGGTGTCCCCCTACAGCGCCACAGCAGAACAGGAAAATTAAAGATAGAAAAGTATAAATATAATATAATATGGGAAATAAAAATATGTTATAGCTGTAGGAAGACATAGCCTTCCAGCGCTAAAGCGGAACAGGACAATTTAATTGATGAAATTGATATTATTCGAAGCTAGTGTTGTTGTTTTTCTGGGTAAGTGGTTTTACACATGCTTATTCACGTGCCGATCGCTGGTGTATACGTGACAGTTTCGTGCTTTCATTTGACAACATTTTAAAGTAAATACTAACCGTTTCTGTATCCACATTTTGTGCCGTCTTACGAACATTGGACTTGAAATACGGAATAGACATACGATTTGTGGACTTTAAAATTTAAGTATGACATCTGATTATTAAAGAATGAAACAATTGAAACATTACTGAACAAATTCATGCAAATTGCACACTTAATAATCATGATAATTGGAACCTCTCTAAACATGCTAAAGCTCACGTTCTATTAATTAGGCCTAATAATGTTCATCAGTTCATTATGACATGATGGAAGTAAGCTGCCTGCTTTTATCATTTTAAGATTTTCTGATGGTTTATTTATATTGAATTACCAATTACAACTGTTCCATGGCGCTCCTGCCGAGCAGCTTCACGGCTCGACCCCGAGATATTGTATTCGACCCCTAAGATAAGTATATCCGACCCCGATATATTATTATCTCAGGATCCAGAAATATTGTCTCAGAAGAGATATTATTTCCAAATCTTGAGATATAATCCCATAGTCCTGACATATCTGAATCCATAGAATTACGTCTGACACTGATATATATATTACCTCAGGATCCCGAGGTATTTTCTCCGACCCAGAGATGTTATCTCCGATCTCAAGATATTATCTCCGGATCCCGAAAATATTATCCCCGACTCCCGTATAACCTGCGATGCAAATGTTATCTCAGGATCCAAAGATATTATCTCAGGATCTAAAGATACTATACTATATAATATCCGACCATGAGATATTATCTCAAATTTCCGAGATAATTAAGGCTGACATTTCTACTATTATTTTCGTTGAAACAAACCACTGTGAAACAAACCACCGGATAGAAATGTCACTCTTTTCTGTCCAGAGCTGTCCAGAGCTGTCCAGAGCTCCGGTGCCTGAGTTGCTGCCACTTAGATAAATACATGAAAGCAAAATGGCTGACACAAGTGAGCGCGTGAGGAATATACTATGATTGCCTGAATGACGTATAAAGATATGTCATTAACATTGGCTCATCATATAAGTCACCCCTTTTAAGATACGCTACAACATTGTGCAAGCCCGACCGAAAGCTTATTTGGAATCTGAATAATTTTGTTACTGCGTCAAAACGGGCACCCGCGTCACTTTAGAGATTGAAATGATGCAATGCACTAAACATACACATGCTATGAAGTGCAGTCCTACTTTGGTTAAGATTTAGGGTGAAAAGAAGTCCAAAGTAAGTCCAAATTATTCACGATTCCTGTTCATACATACCACCGAAACTTCTAGAATATTCATTATCATCATTCAAAAAAAAAATAAAAAAAATATGCGTTCTGTATCTCTTTGCACGCCAAAGTAAACCAAGTGAGAAAAGAAATTGAAACCCACCTCCTCGTGATAGTTTAAATGGTATCTACTATTATTTTCGTTGAAACAAACCACTGTGAAACAAACCACCGGATAGAAATGTCACTCTTTTCTGTCCAGAGCTGTCCAGAGCTCCGGTGCCTGAGTTGCTGCCACTTAGATAAAAACATGAAAGCAAAATGGCTGACACAAGTGAGCGCGTGAGGAATATACTATGATTGCCTGAATGACGTATAAAGATATGTCATTAACATTGGCTCATCATATAAGTCACCCCTTTTAAGATACGCTACAACATTGTGCAAGCCCGACCGAAAGCTTATTTGGAATCTGAATAATTTTGTTACTGCGTCAAAACGGGCACCCGCGTCATTTTAGAGATTGAAATGATGCAATGCACTAAACATGCACATGCTATGAAGTGCAGTCCTACTTTGGTTAAGATTTAGGGTGAAAAGAAGTCCAAAGTAAGTCCAAATTATTCACGATTCCTGTTCATACATACCACCGAAACTTCTAGAATATTCATTATCATCATTCAAAAAAAAAGAAAAGAAGATATATGCGTTCTGTATCTCTTTGCGCGCCAAAGTAAACCAAGTGAGAAAAGAAATTGAAACCCACCGCCTCGTGATAGTTTTAATGGTATCTTTGACCGCCTCCCACTTATATAATACAGGGTTACCCGTTAAAAATAACACAAACTATCAACAAGATTTTCGATAAAAGTTAAGCAAATGTTGTTATTGTTGTGGCATTATTATATATTCAATAATAATAAGGGTTTCTAACATGTTTTGATTATCAGTTGTCATACCAAAACCCGATTGAGGAAAGTTGATACCTACACATTAATATCGCGTAGACATTTTAGCCTTATGATGTATACGGATCTTGTTATATTAATTACAATAAATATTTGCGTTTCTATTTCCCCAAATGTATCAAACATTTTTAAAAGCACCTAACTCAAATATAAACAATATAAATGTTAGAACTTCTTCATAACTTAGTTAGTTTGTAGTTTTAATGTTGTTATAATTGTCAAATAACATGTAGTCTGATTCAACGTGTCCACCTTTTGTTCTTTTATTTGTGAACATTCGACCTCTTGCATTTGCCCATTGGTCAAGGCGTTTCTGGAATGCAGATCTCCTAAAACATCTTCATTGAGTAGCACGTTATCACTAAGAGATCTCTTTACGTCTCTCATGGATACCTTTAAGTGAAATATGAATGACCAGTTTCATCAAAACGAATTTATTTTAACGCACACTGGCCAGATCAAATAAAAGCGAGTTTTGAGACGGAAGATAGATTCATATTGCTCACCCTTTGCTGCTACCGGTGGATCTTGAGGTGGTAGGATTGGTTGACCATTGGTTCCTGGAGCCGGTAGTATGCCGCCGGCTCCTGGAGATGTTGGTGATATTCTACCCCTGGCTCCTGTAGGGAATGGTGATGGCGAATCCCTAGTTCCTGAAGGTAGCAGTGATGGTGAGTTCCTTGCTCCTGAATGTGGTGGTGACGGCGTTGAAACCTTGGCTCCTGAAAGTGAGGACTGTGAAGCCTCTGGTATACCCACGTCTCCTGGAGGTAGTGGTAATAGTGGAACCCTGGCTCCTGAAGTTTGTAGTGATGGTGTACCACTTCCCTCTGGGTGATGTGGTGCTATGTACAGGAAAGAAAATAAGATTTAGCACTATAAGGCAAGTAGTCTCAGACATGCTTCACTTCAAAACTGTGGATCTCAAAAGTTAAGGGATATATTTCTGTTAAATTAAAACAATGTAAGATATATATATATATATATATATATATATTGTCATGTTTTAGGCAATTGCGTGACTGTACGAAGACCATCAAATCACACATAAGATTCCTTTTCTACATTACTTCATTTATTCTAGTTACAGTTGCAAACATATACATTTAACAACGCATTAGATTCATTAATAGTATAACGATAAATATTTAAATGGCTTAAATGATTGCCGTATACATGAACCCCTGTAATTGAATAAGGCTATATTTAGTAATACACCAGTAATGTACAGTACAAAAAAAACTAACTTACAATGTAATACCTACGCTCATGACTAATATAGTTCCAAGTACAAAGTTGCAAGTTATGGTTTAATTTCTCTTCTTTAATTTAGAATATTATTCGCGAAGATCGAAGATCAATTATCATTACATATTAGTTATTAAGTATGCCATGAATGTAAGCTGGAGGGTTGAAAAGGTGAAATACTGGCCTTTAAAAGAAATGGAAGATGAAAACCCCTCTTACCTCGGATATTGACGGCTTACCCTACCACAGGATAAAACAAAATAGAAAAAAAGATAATCTAGACGCCCGATCATTTGCGTTTTAGC